>CAUYLG010006300.1:0-36439 GCA_963573385.1 Cacajao melanocephalus | reverse complement strand
GGATTTGTTGGTTTTCCATCTGTGGGGAAGTCAACACTGCTTAGTAACCTGGCAGGGGTGTATTCTGAGGTAGCAGCCTATGAATTCACTACTCTGACCACCGTGCCTGGTGTCATCAGATACAAAGGTGCCAAGATCCAGCTCCTGGATCTCCCAGGTATCATTGAAGGTGCCAAGGATGGGAAAGGTAGAGGTCGTCAAGTCATTGCAGTGGCCCGAACCTGTAACTTGATCCTGATTGTTTTGGATGTCCTGAAACCCTTGGGACATAAGAAGATAATTGAAAAGGAACTGGAAGGCTTTGGTATTCACTTGAACAGCAAACCCCCCAACATTGGCTTTAAGAAGAAGGACAAGGGAGGCATTAATCTCACAGCCACTTGCCCCCAGAGTGAGCTGGATGCTGAAACTGTGAAAAGCATCCTGGCCGAATACAAGATTCATAATGCCGATGTGACTCTGCGTAGTGATGCTACAGCTGATGACCTCATTGATGTGGTGGAAGGAAACAGAGTTTATATCCCCTGTATCTATGTGTTAAATAAGATTGACCAAATCTCCATTGAGGAATTGGATATCATCTATAAGGTGCCTCACAGTGTACCCATCTCTGCCCATCACCGTTGGAATTTTGATGACCTATTGGAAAAGATCTTGGACTATCTGAAACTAGTGAGAATTTACACCAAACCCAAAGGCCAGTTACCAGATTACACATCCCCAGTGGTGCTTCCTTACTCCAGGACCACAGTGGAGGATTTCTGCATGAAGATTCACAAAAATCTTATCAAAGAGTTTAAATATGCTCTAGTCTGGGGTCTCTCTGTGAAACACAATCCTCAGAAAGTGGGTAAAGACCATACGTTGGAGGACGAGGATGTCATTCAAATTGTGAAGAAGTGAAACCTTCCCCCTTTCCCATCTGCCGGGCGAACCACAACAGCCTTCCCCATGATCAAGCACCCTACCCCAGTTCTTTCTGGCTTTGATAGTCACTGGATCAGGATCCAGGGGAGGGAGATGGAGGCACCCAAACTGGAACTTCATTTGTCTTACCTTGGTGTCACTGTGTATGTTGAACTGCATAAAAGACCTGGTAGGCTGGTCAACTAAAAAAAAAAAAAAAAAAAAACAGGCCTCCCATTTCTGCAATAGGCAGAATTGATTTTTTAAAATATCTAAATTTAAAAACATCTCTATCATCATTATGACATTTCTTTGTATTGGTCTGGGATGACATTTCAGCTAGTGGACTTCTTTCAAATCTCAATTCTGTCATCACTGCAATAGGCTTTTGCTATTAGAAAATTTCTTCTTCTTCTTCTTTTTTTTTTTTTTTTTGAGACAGAGTCTAGCTCTGTCGCCAGGTGCCAGGCTGGAGTGCAGTGGTGTGATCTCGGCTCACTGCAACCTCTGCCTCTCGGGTTCAAGCAATTCTCCTGCCTCAGCCTCCCGAGTAGCTGGGACTACAGGTGCACGCCACCACGCCCAGCTAATTTTTGTATTTTTGGTAGAGTCAGGGTTTCACCATGTTGGTCAGGATGGTCTTGATCTCTTGACCTTGTGATCTGCCGCCTCGGCCTCCCAAAGTGCTGGGATTACAGGCTTGAGCCACTGCGCCCGGCCTAGAAAATTTCTTCTTTAGGCCGGGCGCGGTGGCTCACGTAATCCAAGCACTTTGGAGGCCAAAGCGGGCAGATCACCTGAGGTCAGGAGTTCAAGTCCAGCGTGACCAACATGATGAAACTCCATCTTTAAAAATAAATAAATAAATAAATAAATAAATAGAAAATTTCTTCTTTATGGCCTTCTATGTTTCCATCAAAGTTGTTTGTGAGAGGGTGAGACAGGAACACATACAGGAAGAGCCCTGTGGTATGGTATACCTTGAGAGACTTCCTTCCCAAGTGAGCCACAATTTTGAGTCATTTCTTTTTTTTTTTGAGACAGAGTCTTGCTCTGTCACCCAGACTGGAGTGCAATGGCATGATCTCAGCTGACTACAACCTCCGCCTCCCAGGTTCCAGCAATTCTCCTGCCCTAGCCTCCTGAGTTGCAGGATTACAGGCATATACCACCACGCTGAGCTAATTTTTGTATTCTTAGTAGAGACGGGATTTCACCATGTTGGCCAGTCTGGTCTCTAACTCCTAACCTCAGGTGATCCACCTGCCTCGGACTCCCAAAGTGCTAGGATTACAGGCATGAGCTACCGCACCTGGCAATTTTAGGTCATTTTTATAGCCAGCTAACAATCGTTTATTATAATTTTTAGGGATGAGCTGTCCTGTCTCAGAAAACCCCCTCCGTGCTGGCTGACCCCTTCCTCCCATCTAATTGCTCTGCAGCTGCACTCCTGAACCCCTACCTAAGTGCCACACCAAGGCTGCCAGACATGTGGCAATTAAGCAAAGTCTGATTACAGCCATCCGGGCAGCTCGAGGGAGGATGGGGAAAACAGATGTTGGTTCTCTATACTTCTCAATTCCTGTTTGACACATGTCTATAAAAAATCCTGGTTTCTGTCTTTTTTTAAAGACTGCCGCCACAAAAGTCACAGGATGATGTATTGTAGGTCTGTTGCAAGTTAGCAACTATCTCTGTGCCTGTTACCTGAACCCCTCCCCTCCACTTATGACCCTCTCACTCTATATAAGCCCCTCATTTTGTAAGCGCAGGGTTGCCTCCTCTGACTGTTAGGGAGCAGCCCGGCAGGTGAATAAAACTTTCATGCCTGACTTTGGGTCTATTCTCCTTTCTCTCAGCTGCCCTTACAATAATATCAGCTTACCCTTGTTTATCTTGTCCTCAGAGTAACACCAGGAGGTTTCAGCAAATGCCACCTTCTTCATTCTGAATTCCCAGGCAGACTTCTTGCACCATGATTATGCCATGCATATCATTTCTCTCAGTTACTTTGTTTCATGTATCTTGCTATTTATATTGGGACCTGAATTCCTCTTGTGGGGGCTCCATTTTCATTCACATTGTAGTTATTTTATGCATGCAGTTTAGAGAGCCTTTTCTTCTTATCATTGATCAAGAAACTGAACTGAGCATATCATCTGTCATATCATCTGTCCACATGGCTTGGTTTATTCTGAACCATAACCTTCATTCACTTATTCAACAAAATTCCTTAAACAACTACTGTATGCCAGGTGTTTTAGATACTGGGGATGAAGCAGTGAACAAGTAGGTCAAAGCCCTCTCCTCCTGATGTTATGTTCTATTGAAGGAGGTAGGCAACCAGTTTCTGATGGCGATTGAGGCTACAAAGCAAACAGAAAGTAATTCGGGATGAGAACAGGTCAGGGAAGGTCTCCGAAGAGGTGGCATTGAGCCAAGACTAGAATTAGAGTCAGCTAGAAAGCGGCAATAGCAGGAGGCTAAGACTTGAAAGAAAATTAGTCTTCTAAGGTGAAACACTGAAAAGAAGCCTCTGAAACGAGGGAGAAAGAAGGACGCAAGGTCAGAGAATGTCCCCAGTGGACTACTTACATGGATATTCACAAGATAAAATTAAATTAGAGGCATTCTAGTTACCCCAGTAAGGGGGACCAAGCTTGGCTGAAGAAAAATTACATGTTGTCTTGGCATTTATGGTCTCAGCAGAAGCCAATGATTTGCATTTTATAAATGGTGCAATTCTGCCCTCTGGAGGATAAAGCTATGTTGCACAGCTGAAATTTTAATGCTAGGTTAGTTCCATTTTTTGGCAGAAAATAAAAGGACTGAAAGAAACCCTGGCCTGGCGCTGTGGCTTGCCTGTAATCCCCTCACCCTGGGAGGCCAAGGTGGGTGGACTGCTTGGGGTCAGGAGTTCGAGATCAGCTTGGCCAACATGGTGAAACCCTGTCTTTACTAAAAATGCAAAAAATTAGCTGGGTGTGGTGGTGCATGCCTGTAGTCCTAACTACTCAGGAGGCTGAGGCAGGAGAATCGCTTCAACCCAGAAGGCAGAGGTTGTAGTGAGCAGAGCTGAGATCGTGCCATTGCACTCAAAAAAAAAAAAAAAAAAAAAAAGGAAAGAAACAAAAAAACCCTGAAAGCTTATTTGGTTATTTTATTCATTTCTGTCACTTCAATCATGTAAGCTGCCTAACATAGGAAAATGTAAATTATTTTAGACTTTCCCAAAAATGACTTGTTATCTGTAACCACAGCCCAGGGGCCAAAATTATTCACGGTCATGAAATTAGCCTCACCCAAAATTCTCAGAAAGTATTATCCGTAGAATGATTTTATGTTATTTTTCTTGCTTATAAGTTACTAATTCATTTTTTGATTTTTTTTTTCTTTGAGACATGTTCTCACTTTGTCACCCAGGCTGGAGTGCAGTGGCGCCATCATAGCTCACTGCAGCCTCATCCAAGTCCTGGGCTCAAGCAATCCTCTCACCTCAGCCTCCCAAGTCTCTGGGACCACAGGTGTGCACCACCGCAGCCAGCTCATTTTTAAATTCTCTTAGAGATGGGGTCTCCCTATGTTGCCCAGGCTGGAAAAACTATTTATTAAGAACAAGTTTAACAGTTATTTTCATATTTCTCTTTTACTACAGCAAATACACACTATGGCACACAAAAATTGCTTTTTTAGTTTAAAATGTTTTGAATTGTTGAACTGCTAGTGGATTACTATGAATTTTATGTTTTGAGGAATTGATTATCTAAAACAAAATACATTACTCAGGGAGCACAGCATGGAAATAATTTACCCAGAAGAATTATATTTAACATATTTATAATATGCTGTTGTGAGACTTTTAATTTCACTGCGCTGCAAGTTTATTAAAAGTGTCACTATTCACTTAATCGCAGTTTCTTAAACTGAACAAGAAAACAAGCTAATTCCAAATGACTTTTTAAGAGTGAAGAAAAAACTTCTCTCTTTTTTTTTTCTTTTGAGGCGGGATTTCACCATGTTGGCCAGGATGGTCTTGATCTCTTGACCTCATGATCCACCCTCCTCAGCCTCCCAAAGTACTGGGATTACAGGCATGAGTCACTGTGCCCGGCCTAGAAAAAACTTCTCAAGATGCTTCTGAGAGTTTTGGGTGATCAGTAGTAGCTTGTTTGAAGAGCCAGAAAAGTCTAAGAGTAAGTCACTTCTACTTTCAGGAGCTGGGGGCAGGAGGAATAATTCAGAAATAATTCAAGGTGGAGGAGAACAAGGAAAATCTCTTAAAAGACCGACATTTCTCCAGGTTATTGTCAGAAGAGATGGGCTAGGAAGACTCGGGGCAGTAATGTGGAGGTGTCCACATGTTTCTCCTAGACAAGAGGGTAAGGACAAGGCCAGCTTCCCAAGAAGAGCTCCTGTCTTGGCCTTTTCCTGCTGCTTTATCAAAATACCTTGTAAACAATAAACACGTATTTCTCACAGTTCTGGAGGTTGGGAAGTCCAAGGCTGGGAAGTTCAAGATCTACAGGTGCAGATCCAGTGTCTGAGGGCATCTTCTTGCTGTGTTCTCACTTGGTGGGAAAGGCAGAAGGGTCAAATGCTGTGTCCTCACATGGCAGAAGAGATGTTATGGGCTGAATGTGTCTCTCCAAAATTCATATGTTGAAGCTTTATCACCAATGTGAAAGTATTAAGAGGTAGAGCCTTAATAAGTGACAAGTCATGAGGGCAGAACCCTCATGGGTGGGATTAGGGCCCTTGAGGGAGTGCATTCATCCCTTTCCATCCCTCCCACCACCACGTGAAGATACAGTATTTTCCCCTTTAGATGCAGCAACAAGGCACCATTTTGGAAGCAGAGAGCAGCCCACACCAGCCACCAAGTATGTTGGTGCCTTATTCTTGGACTTCCCAGCCTCCAGGACTGTGAGCAATAAATTTCTGTTTTTAATACATTGCCCAATCACAGGTATTTCTTTATAGCAGCACAAATGGATTATGACAGAAATTGATACTGAGAAGTGGGATGTTGCTATAACTAATACCTAAATATGTGGAAAGAGTTTTGAAACTGATTAATGGGTAGAGGCCGGAAGAAGTTGGACATGCATCCTGGAAAAAGCCTAGATAGACATGAACAGAGCATTAAGGGCAGTTCAGGTGAGAGCTCAGAAGACAAGGACTGCTGCAGGGAGAGCCTGAATCTTCTTAGAGATTAAGTGGTCATGATCAGAATGCAGTTAGAGGTATAAAGACAGTTTTGATGAGATCTTAAAAGGAAACTGAAGGAAAGGTCATCCTTGTTACACAGTGGCAATGAACTTGGCTGAATTGTGTCTATGTCCTGGTGTTTTCTGAATGGCAGAACTTAAAGGTAATAAACTAGGCTATTTGGTGGAAGAAATCTCTGAGCAAAGTGTTTCAAGTGCAGCATGGCTTCTCATGACTGCTTATAGTACAATGTGGGCAGAGAGAATGAATTAAAGACAGAATTTATAATCAAGAGGAAAGTAGAGCTTAAAGGTTTAGAAAATTCTTTTTTTTTTTTTTTTTTTTAAATAGAGATGGGGTTTCTCCATGTTGGCCAGGCTGATCTCGAACTCCTGACCTCAGGTGATCCACCCACCTTGGCCTCCCAAAGTGCTGGGATTACAGGCATGAGCCACTGCACCCGGCCAGGTTTAGAAAATTCTTTCCAAGTCTTTGGCCACGTAAAGAATGAAAAGGCATGTTTGGGAGCGAACACCAAGGGTGTGGCCAGGCTCACACTTTATAATGAGATGAGTATGGATAGAAGGAAGCCAGATGCTATTTATCAAGACAATGGAAGAATGAACACAAAGGCATTTTAGAGGTTGCTGGTGCTGGATTCCCATCACCATCCCAGAGTGCCAGGCCCCTGAGGGCAGCATGGTTTTAAGGGAGGACTCGGGACACCAGGAACCTTGGGGCTTGCTGCCCAGGGCTGCCTCAAGTCTCTGCCCCCCGCCCCTGCATTCTGGTGCAGTACCCTTTGGCCACCACCCTAGGTGTGGCTGATGCAGGCCCTTGTCAGGACACCCTTCCTGTGAGTCTTGGCAGTGTCTGCAGGTGCACAGAGTGCATGAACCGTGGAGACAGCCACGTCCACCTAGATTTTGAAAGATGTCTTGGGGAACCTGGGGGCTCAGGCAGAGAATTGTCACTGAGGTGAGGCTGCTGCAGAAAGCCCACACTAAGGCAACGTTTAGTAGAGCAATGGCATTGGGGCCACTGCAGAGAGCCCCAACTAGGATAATAGCTAGTGGAGCTCTGGGGACAGGGTTGTCCCTGAGAACCCAGAACTGTACAGCCACCAGCATGCAAGTCCCCACTGTAAGAGCCTAAACTTCAACCTGTCAGAGCAGCTGCAATGGTTACACCTGGCAAATCCATGGGACTGGGTCCCCTGGACCCTAGAGGACCCAATCCCCACCCCGATGTGCTTGAAATGGGGGACACAGCATCAAAGAAGATTAGTCTGAAGCCCCAATATTTAATGCTGTTTGCTTTGTTGCATTTTTTTGGACTTCCTTGGGATCAGATGCTCCTTTCTTCTTGCCTGTCCCTCCCTTTTGGAATAGGAATGTCCTTCCTATGCCTGTCTGGCCACTGTATTTGGAAGGCATGTAACCTGTTTGATTTCACAGGCTCATGGCTGGAGGGGAATTTCAGTTCGGATGAATTGTACCTTGAATCTTATGC
Organism: Cacajao melanocephalus; assembly: GCA_963573385.1. Lineage (NCBI taxonomy): Eukaryota > Metazoa > Chordata > Mammalia > Primates > Pitheciidae > Cacajao > Cacajao melanocephalus. Next base: position 28,813 of record CAUYLG010006300.1, on the reverse strand, counting down.
CTTTCTAATTTAGAAGATATTTAGATGAGACTTTGGACTTCCATTTTAAAGTTGATGCTAGAACTTTGTGGACCACTGGGATAGAATGCATGCATTTGTATGTGAGAAGGGCATGCATTTGGAGGGCCGGGGCAGAATGCTATGCTTTGAATGTCTGTGTTCCCTTCAAAATATATGCTGAAACAATCTTCGATGCAATACTAACAAGTGGTGCCTTTAGGAGGTGATTAGATCATGAGAGCACCTCCCTCAGACGTGGGATTGGCCCCTTTAAAAGAGCCTTTACATGGGATTTGGCCCCTTTTACCCCTTCCACTTTCCACCATTGAGGATGCAGCAGCAAGCTGTGATCCTGAAACCAGAGAGCAGGTGTTTGGAACTGCTTCTGTTTTATCTCATCCTGGAGGCCCCTCTTTTTCCCTATGCAAGATCCCCACATTTGCTTCCTCCCCTCAGAGAAAGCTCCCAATATAGATGGGATTCTAAGAAAGTCATTTGCCCTCCAAGAGGTGACACACTGTCTTCTCAGTCTTTCATAGCTTAGTAAGAAATAGCCTTTCAGGTCGTTGCTAGAGATTCCGGGAAAGGCTTCGAACTGAGAAAGGCGCCAACTCCCTGAGGAGGGCGCTGCTGGGAAGCCACGCTCACTTCTGCCTCCACTTAGGCAACCCCAGGAGCTCTGACTACTAGGCAGTCACGGGGAAGGGCCTCTGCCCCGCCCGCGGCTGCGGCCTGCGTGACACTTCCGCACGGTATAAGGGCAGCGGCCCTGGGCGCTTCCTTCCAGACCTCGCACCCAGCTCGGAGCCCGGAGCGTGCCTCGGCGCATCGGGTAAGGCTGGGACTCAGAGGGACCAGGCCCCCTGGCTCAGCTTCCAGCCCAGCACCCCCCACCTCCTAGGCTCGGGCCAGTCTGCCCCACAGCTCCGCCTGCGCCCCCGGCGCGCGCCCCCATCCCTTACCGGCGCCCGGTCTGAGATAGACCCCTCGGATCCTCGCCCTTGCCGAGGCGCAGGCCGGGCCAGCCAGCGAGGGAGGGAGGGAGGACCACAGACGCAGGCGGAAGTCTGGACTGAAACCTGAGATTCGAATGTTTTCTTTCTCCCTGAATTCCCTGTCTCCCAGAGCTGTTTGTGAGTTTCCAGGTAGCCCAGGGCCAAGCCGCTTCTCCGTTCTGCAGCTGCAGGGAAGGAGAGGAGGAACCCCGTGCGATTTTAGAGACGACTTAACAACAAGGCGAAGTCAGCTTTGTACTTACTTGCCGAGCAGCCAGCACAGTTCTTCTTTGCCTGTCCTTGGGCAAATAAGGGCTCTGGAGATCAAGATGGGCTGGTGGGTGTAGGATGGGGATGCTGCACCACCACACCCTGGCGCATCCTGCGCCGGCTCTGAGACTTTGGGCACCGGACCTCTTACACCTTTTGAACCTCAGAAATGAGGAATAATTATATGATTATAATAATTACAGCGATACCCTTGCTGGAGTTTTAATGCATAGTAGTAGGTAGCTATGAGTCTCTGTTAGAAAGTCTTAGTTCACGTGAAGGTAGGCAATAGATTCATTGCCCAGTGAATCAGAGACTTGAATCAAAGGCTCAGAAGCAGGTGCACTCCCAGATGTAGGTTGGAAGGACCCAGGGCTGGGTGGCTATGCTAAGGCTGGGGTGGCTGGGGTCTGCCCCACCCTACCCCCCAGACTCACCTGTCTGCAAGATCAGAGCCCTATAGGGCACCCTGGGTCCTGATCCCCTTTAACTGCTGAATCCTTGACCAGCATGATCCCACATCTGTGGGCCTGAGAAAGTGTTCTTGCCCCGCTGGAATAAAAAAGTGGGGAGAAAGTACAAGATCCGGGGCATCACAGGGTGGTTGGCACAAGATGGGGAAGCTTCTGGGGAAGTAGTGCTGCCTGATCTGCTGGCGTGAGCAGTGGGTACCAGGCATCATGGGGTTCCTGTTATATGTTACAGCTTTCACCATGGAGCAGCTGAGCTCAGCAAACACCCGCTTCGCCTTGGACCTGTTCCTGGCCTTGAGTGAGAACAAGCCAGCTGGAAATATCTTCATCTCTCCCTTTAGCATTTCATCTGCGATGGCCATGGTCTTTCTGGGGACCAGAGGTAGTACGGCAGCGCAGCTGTCCAAGGTCAGCAGAAACAAGCAAAAAGGGTCTGCTTTCCTGCTCTCTCCCTACGAACGGACAGTTTGTATGGAAAGGTTGTGCCGTTGAGCTCTTACAGCATGTTTTCAAAACTATATTTCTGTGTTCAACAACTATACATTATGAGATCAGACTTTCCAAAAAGTCCCACTTCTATGTAGTCTTTCATTCATCATCAGGTTTTTCCTAAGTACCTACCACATGCCAGGAACTGTTTTTTGTGTTCCTGAGGAGACGGCCGTGAGCAAAGCTGACAAAAATCCCTTCAGGGCGAGGCTTCTGCTCCAGTGGATGACTCCGACAGCTTTCCTGAAAGCCATACCAAGTCCTCCTGGGCTAGCAGCTTCCAGTTTTTGCTTTGCCTATGATGATTTGCAACTCATAAATACTGCCTGTTACATAATGCTACTTTCAATTATAATGAGAGCAATGAGACATAGGGAATGCATTATAATGGAGATAGTGGCATTGCTTTTTTGCAGGGAAGAAAGTGACCCTGTGGTTCTATAGTCCCAGGACGCTGCACATGGCTTAGTGGGCTGTGGCATAGCAAGCCCTGCAGGGGAGGTGAGGGGGAGACCCAACAGCTTCCGGAGCAGGACCCAGTCCCTGGCGATGTGACAGGCCACTCTCATGCCCAGCCTTCCTTCTTGTTCTTAATGGAGGGGACTTCTGTGCTTGGTACTCTTCAATTCTGAGAAGAGAACTCTACCTGTCTCTCAAAGCTCAGCAGAAAGTAGAGGTAACAGTGGAGGTTCTTCTAACTTACCTGCCGCAAATTATACTGCACCTGCTCCTTGGCAAGGTGCAGCCTGGATTCAAGTTCAAGGGGCTGCAAAGCTTCTATTATTCATTGCTTTAGATATGAAAGCATTTTAAAGATTTTTTAAAAAATTCGTTAAAAAAGAAACTTCCGTTACTAATTGCTAGTTGCTTCTTGTAGGGTTGTATCAGTTCCTAGCTTGAGACTTTCCAGGGACTTTAAAAACCTCAGCAATGAATAGTTTTAAGGACTCCTCCCCCATTTCCATTAAAGCAGATGGATCATAGGCACAGCGGAAAGATTCCATATCCCAGTGAGTAATGTGGACTTTGTACTCTATGTAGTTTTGTTCTTTGTGTCTTAATAATAAAGGAACCAGGAACCAGCCTAGGCCGCATAAAACCACAAAGGGCCTCTTGATTTGTAACTGATACATGAGGAATTAAACTTTTGCCAGAATGTTAAGTTTAAGGAAGTTATTTTAAAATAAATGAGTTAATGTTTAATAGATTAATAAAATTTAAAAAACCTCAGTCTGTAATATGTTTGTGGTTCTGAATAGAGGATGAATCCCATTTTTACTGCTTATTTCTGAGAACTTTCTTTTTTTCTTTTTGAGACAGAGTCTTGCTCTGTCACCAGGCTGGAGTGCAGTGGCGCAATCTCGGCTCACTGCAACCTCTGCCTCCTGGGTTCAAGCGATTCTTCCGCCTCAGTCTCCCGAGTAGCTGGGACCACAGGTGCGTGCCACCATGCCTGGCTAATTTTCGTATTTTTAGTAGAGATGGGGTTTCACCATGGCCAGGATGTTCTCGATCTCTTGACCTTGTAATCCACCCGCCTCGGCCTCCCAAAGTGCCAGGATTACAGGTCTGAGCCACCGCGCCCAGCCTGAGAACTTTCAGTAAAACTATATTTGATACAGAATATAAACATGAACATACCATTTATGATTTTCTGTGGAAAAAGGCAGACTTATACATAAATATGTAGTGTATTAACCACTCACATTTGAGGAACTGCAAATGTAACAAAAAGTGATGTGAAAGCAATGTCTGAAGTTGTAATGATTCTGTCTCACAAAGCCATAAATTTTGGATTTCCTATTGTTTGTTCTGCAATGACAAATTAATGTTGGTTTGGGGATCATCGATAATTAATAATAGAAACACACTAATTTTTAATTTGACAGGAGGAAACACCAAGGAACCACTTTATGGCTTCAAAATAAACGGTTGTAGAAAAAATGTTTTCTTTATTTTAGACTTTTCATTTCAACACGGTTGAGGAGATTCATTCAAGATTCCAGAGCCTGAACGCTGATATCAACAAACGTGGCGCATCCTATATTCTGAAACTTGCTAATAGATTGTATGGAGAGAAAACTTACAATTTCCTCCCTGTAAGTACTTTGCCCTTCACATTCTAAAACCCCGCTACACAGTGCAGATATTTTCCAGCACAATCAAGTCATAGAAGTCAGTTTTAATATTTGTAAACTTTCAGAAAAACAATACAGAAGGCAAACGTGGCAGAAACAATAGGGAAGGCAACAGGACAAAACGCAAACAGCCAGGATGCAAACTTTAATTGACATGGTGGTTTGTGTATTACAGTCTTTTTAGTGAAAAGATGGCTCCTGGAGGTTTTACTGAAGCAAGAGTACAATCAGTATTTGTGAAATCTTAGTCAAAGGTCAGAAAAGAGTGGTAATTTTTATGTAACACCAACAGGATAAGGGTTAGACTTACCACGACTGAAACGCACTTGTAAAAATGGCTAAGATAGTAAATTTAATGTTAAATGTTTTTTGCTACTATGAGAAAAACTGTACGAGTTGAAACTGTAGCCTTTTAGGACAATTTCTGTTGCTTTTCAGGATTTTAGAAAACAATTTCTATAGGTAGAAGGAGTTGCTTCTATTTTCTTCTTTTTTTTTTAAATAGGAGTTCTTGGCTTCGACTGAGAAAACATATGGTGCCGTCCTGACCGGTGTGGATTTTCAGCACGCCCCTGAAGATGCAAGGAAGACCATAAACCAGTGGGTGAACGGACAGACAGAAGGTGAGAGCCTGGGCAGAATGGAATCATTATGCACAAGTCATTCCTTTCCTCAGTCTGCCTTCCCCACCTGCAATTCTTCCCTCCCCAGCTCCCACAGTCCTGGCACACATCGCGGTTACAGTCAGAGGACGCTCGGGGTGTGTGAACTCTGCACTGTCCATTGCTGGACAGCTCTCGAATGTTAGAAGTTCACCAGAGTGGAAACTTAAACATGATTTAACTCAAGCAGCTAAATCCTTTGTTCTCATCAGCTCCCCAAAACTACATTTTAAAGTTCAAATCAACATTGGCAGGCATGGTGGCTCATGCCTATAATCCCAGTGCCAGAGCAGGGGGATCATTTGAGGTCAGGAGTTCAAAACCAGCTTGGCCAACATGATGAAATCCTGTCTCTACTAAAAATACAAAAAAATTAGCCGGGTGTGGTAGCACACACCTGTGATCCCAGCTACTCGGAGGCTGAGGCAGAAGAATCGCTTGAACCCGGGAGGTGGAAGTTACAGTGAGCCAAGATCACACCACTGCACTCCAGCCTGGGCAACAGAGTAAGACTCTGTCTTAAAAAAATTAATTAAGAAAGTAAATAAGTGAAGTTAAAACCAACAGTGAATATAGCAAAAAGGAAATTAAAATTTTGAGGAGAATCCAGCCTGCCGAAAATTGTCTAATACACATAAGGAAAGAAATATCCTGGAATTTCATGGAAATACTTGAAATCAATATTCACAAACTGCTGTGGTCATAAATTTCTTGCCAAGATCTTGTCCAGTAAAAAAAAGTGTGGTAGGTGGGGACTTGCTCTTTAGGGTGCAATTTATTTCTTTACCACATCTCTCTTCTTATATAGTCCTGTATCAGTCAACCCACTCCAGAAGGCCTGTCTGCCGTTATGGGAATTGTTCCTGGCCATACTTGTGGTCACCAAGGTGACCTTTGTTTCCATGGAGTAGCTGTTCTGCTGTTTTTTTGGGGGTTTGTTTGTTTGGTTTTTGTTTTTGTGTTTAAGAGACAGAGTCTTGCTCTGTCACCCAGGCTGGAGTACAGTGGTACGATCATGGCTCGCTGCAGCCTTGACCGCCTGGGCTCCCGGGATCTTCTCCCCTCCACCTCCCAGAGCGCTGGGATTGCAGGGGTGTGCCACCATGCTTGGTCTTGTTCTGCCTTTGGGATATTGTTTAAATCTTTTTTGTGAGAGGAGGCATCTACTCAGCGATTTGAAGAAGTGATTTACTGATGACTAAAGACATTTTTTTCATCAAGAATTGTTTTTCTAAAAATGAATGGTTGTTGCAAAATGAGGCTCATTGATTATCATACAGTCCAGAAAAGGAGAGTTTTCCTGTCTTTAGTCTTTCAGCACATTTGACTTGTTTAAATTTTTGAGTCCTTTGTGGGTAGTTTGTGTGTCACCCTGGTCTGTCCCACAGGTTGTTACGTTTAAAGTGAAGACATGCTACTAGGTAGGGCTTTCCTAACTTAATACGTTGTTAAATGAAGATTAAGTAGAAAGTATACATTTGTATTGCATTTCCATGCTAATATATCGTCAGCTCAAATTTGGAATTCCAATTTGGATTTTTTCTAAAGCTAACTTGATTTTTTTTAGGGAAGATTCCGGAACTGTTGGCTTCAGGTGTGGTTGATAACATGACTAAACTTGTGCTAGTAAATGCCATCTATTTCAAGGGAAACTGGCAGGAGAAATTCCTAAAAGAGGCCACGACGGATGCCCCATTCAGATTGAATAAGGTGAGGTGAGGTAACTGTACAGAATCATATATTGCTCTAAAAGAATGCAGACAGTAATTTCGGTGATTTTTTTAACTGTTCAGAAAGACACAAAAACTGTGAAAATGATGTATCAGAAGAACAAATTTCCATTTGGCTACATCGAGGACCTTAAGTGCCGTGTGCTGGAACTGCCTTACCAAGGCAAGGAGCTCAGCATGGTCATCCTGCTGCCGGATGACATTGACGATGAGTCCATGGGCCTGAAGAAGGTATGGCTCCTGGCCTTCATGCTTTGTGGTTCCTCCTGTGTGTATGTGTCACATGGTAGGTAGGTGCTCATTAAGTGTTCACCAATGGCACATTTTCCAATAGTTTGTTATTCCTTTGTAAATGTAGCCTATCAACACTTACTATACCAAAACTCAGAGTTAATTTTTTTTTTTTTAATTTATAGACGCAAGGTCTCACTATGTCGTCTAGGCTGGTCTTGACCTCCTGGCTTCCAGCCATTCTCCTGCCTCAGCCTCCTGAGTAGCTGGGACTATAGGTGTGAGCCACTGTGCCCGGCTAACATTTCATTTTTCAAGAAAGATGGGCAGCTACTTTCAGTGGACACATGTGATGGGGTCATCTAAAGATCTACACTAAATATAATACTGGTTAGCAGCAGCCCATGGAAAGGCTCTTGAATTAACTTTAGAGGAAATTACAGTAAGATGAGGATTGTTTTACTAAGGAAAAAGATTGAAACATCCCAATAGTGCAGCATATAGCTTCATCATGTACTATAAAATTCTACTATTACACTGTTCATTCTCATCACAGTTCATATAGATAATGAATTAAATTTCCAATGGTTACAAGTCAGAAAAAACCTCATGTGACACATTAGGCCTATTTACTAATATGAACTTTGTATGAGGTTTCCATTATGTGTATTTCTTTTTTCTCTCTCTTTTTTTTTTTTTTTTTTTTTTTAGATAGAGTCTCACTCTGTCTCCCAGGCTGGAGTGCACTGGTGATCATTTAAATTTTTTGTAGAGACAGGGTCTCACTATGTTGCCCAAGCTGTCTGTTATATGTAATTTAAAGGCTATTACATTTCTTGCCAGGGCTAGAAGTAAGCAGAACTGTGAAGATTAAAGTTTTTCTTTAGGGACCCTGGCCTGCTCTATGCTCTTTCTCCCCTCCCCAACTAAACTTGCTGTCAAGAAGGGAGTCTAATAATAATCATTTGCACCTAAAGTGCAATTAAAAAATACATACATATATATAAGTAATACTGGTCTTAAATAATAAAAATTTTGCCTTTTATTTATAAAAAAAATTGTTTGCATGTACAGACTTTTAATACATTGTATAAAAATCAATGTGGTCTTTCTTTCAGTTGTATTTTTCTATTAGTTTTTTTTTTCCTGATTGTAAAGTAAAAATCTCTAGCCTCGTAAAAGGAATTATCAGCACGACTGGAACAAGAAGAGTGATGGTTCTGTTCTAGTCCAATAGCTATAACAATAGTAACGATAATAGCTGACATTTATATAGCACTATGCACCAAGCACTTAATATACATCATTTCATTTAATGCTCTCAACATTCTATAAGGTAGATATAAGTATTGTCCACATCACAATTTCAGATGAGGAACTAGACCCAGTGCATAATCTGCCTTTGTAATTTTTACCTAGGAGCTAAAATTATTAGATATTACATCGGCTCCAGTGAGGTTCACAGATTACCACAGATTCAGTGGGATTCAGACTAAATAGAAGAAATATTTTAAATTTCTTCTAGCACTACTCAACCAATGAAGAGTAATAGTAGCTGTCATGGCCTATCACAGTAATCCATTGTGGTAGGGGTTTAGTAAGCCTTGGATGAATGGATGGATAAATGGGTGGATGGATGGGTGGATAGGTGGATGGGTAAATGGGTGGATGGATGATGGATAGGTGGATAGATGGCTGGATGGGTGGATAGGTGAATGGGTGGATGGATATATGGGTTGCTGTGTGGCTGGGTAGCTGGGTGGCTGGCTGGCTGGCTGGCTGGATGGATGGATGAGTGGATGGAAGGATGAATGGGTGGATGAATGGATGAATGGGTGGATGGATGGGTGGGTGGGTGAGTGGATGATGGACCCAATGTACAAAGTCCCTGTACTTGAACCTTTGATGACTTGGAACACTAGCTCTGCCCTATTTCATCAATTGCCAGAAATAAATAAAATTCTCCAAATGGAATCTGTTTTGGCACAAAATATGAAGGAAAATAACTAGCAACTGATATTATGGGTCCATTCATTTAAATATTGCCTTATTGCCTTACTTATGTAAAAATTGATATCACTTCTTCTTTTGCCTCATTTTAATTACAGGTTGAGGAACAGTTGACTTTGGAAAAGCTGCGTGAGTGGACCAAACCTGAGAATCTCAGTTCCATTGAAGTTAATGTCAGCTTGCCCAGGTTCAAACTGGAAGAGAGTTACACCCTCAACTCTGACCTGGCCCGCCTGGGTGTGCAGGATCTCTTTGACAGTAGCAAGGCTGATCTGTCTGGCATGTCAGGAGCCAGAGATATTTTTATATCAAAAATTGTCCATAAGTCCTTTGTGGAAGTGAATGAAGAGGGAACAGAGGCAGCAGCTGCCACAGCAGGTGTCGTCACTTTCTGCATGTTGATGCCAGAGGAAAATTTCACAGCCGACCATCCATTTTTTTTCTTTATTCGGCACAATTCCTCAGGTAGCATCCTGTTCTTGGGCAGATTTTCCTCCCCTTAGAAGAGAGAGACTATAGCAATACAAAATCAAGCTTAGAGCTTTATTACCTGAGTTTTTAATGGTGCCAATGTTCTTACATCTTTACCAATAAAACCACTATCCAGAAACAAATCTTTCAATTTCTTTGTAAGTTCTGCTCTATTGGGTGTTTACACTCATGAATTTTGGCATGAGTATCTATTTTTCTTTTTTCACATCGAAAAAATCCAGTGGTTGCTTTTGAGTACATCGAGTAAAAAAGAAAAAAGAATACATCAGATGTGTAGATTCTTGACCATGCAGTAATCTATAAAATTGCTGTATCTTCCTGATAGCCATGGGAAAATGTGATAAAGTGGTCATGCATTTTGAAATTAGAATTTTGGAAGCTGCAAAATAGACAGACACCCTGACTGTTGAAGGGGCGATTAAAAACAGGTATTCAGTTGAAATATAAGAGAGCACCCCAACTGAGAGCCTGGGTTATAAAGACAAACTTGCCTTGCCTGATGTTTCTGTTTCTTGTTCTGCAGGATTAGTATTCTGTTACAACCCTCTAGTTTCTAGACTCTTCAATTAAAGGGCCAACAGTTATAACCTGCATTCCCTTTTTTGTTCTTCTTTATGTGTAATATATAGTTCATGTGGGACTGCATGGAGTCAAGAAGTGGGTGTCTTAGGATAAAAGATGCCAAGAGTCTACAAAAATAACGATATAGTAGGATAAACTGCTGAACGAAGGTTTTACTGTTAGCCCCCTTCTCATGTGTTTCCTTTTTTTCTTTTTTTGAGATGGAGTCTTGCTCTGTTGCCCAGGCTAGAGTGCAGTGGCACAATCTCGGCTCACTGCAACGTCTGCCTCGTGGGTTCAAGCAATTCTCCTGCCTCAGCCTCCCAAGTAGCTGGGATTACAGGTGTGCACCACCAGACCCGGCTAAATTTTGCATTTTTAGTAGAGATAGGGTTTTGCCATTTTGGCCTGGCTGGTCCCGAACTCCTGTTCTCAGGTGATTTCTGCCCACCTCGGCCTTCTCATGTGTTTTCTGATTGAGGCTCTTGACTTCCCTCATTCACACAGGTTGTTATGGCAATAAGATGGCATTGTGCAAGGCTGTGTGGGGAGATGGGGTGGGGGCTCTTGGACTAATAGAAAACTTTATCAAATGTAGTTCTTTGAATGGGGCTTGAAATGCTACATTTTCTTGCTCCCACAAGGATAGGGGGCATCATAAATTAATAAAACTTCCTAGGATTCTGCAAGCCGGACTGGTATCAGGCCTCTTCTTATTTCTCCTTTATCCTAGACAAGTTAAGACTGCAAAAGGGGATTCCTGGCCTGACATCTGTGTTGGTAGTGAGGAATTCTACAGGTTAACAACAAAATTTTGGCAACTCTCTTGCCAAAAAACTTTCTTTCTTTCCCTCTTTCTTAAAATACTTATCAGCACCTGACATATTCCAGGTTTTCTTACTTATAGGAAAAACACTGCCTTCTGTAAGTCTTCTCTTTTGGTTCCTCATCCTAAAATCCACTGTGATTTAGAGTAAATCGTGCTAATTATATAGAAACTGAATTGCAGGGGGCCAGCGAGCCTGCCCATAGACTATAAGTAAATTGTTGAAGGTCAAAACAATTGGTGAGTTCCAGGGCAGAGACCAGAATCCAATTCTTATTTTATGTGGAGAGCATCTAATTTATGTAATGGTGAAATAGTTACCTCAGGCCTCTGAAGACAGTTAAAAACCAAACAAATAAAGCAAGCATCAGCCCAAAGGCAAGGGAGGGCTAACCTGATCATAAGGAATGACTGGGCCAAGATCCAGAACAAATTGGAAATTCAGAGAAGTGAATCTGGAAATTGGGGCCACTTCTGCCCCAGAGGCATTTGCCAATCCAGAGGAGGGAAATGGGAAGTGGTAGACAGAGTCTGGGCCTGTCAAGAGTGGGGACCCCACTAGACTGGCTCTGCTTTTGTTTGGCATCCTAAGAGCTATTCCCTAGCTGAGTCATGAGTATGACAGAGTCAGCTCGGAATGCAACCCTGTTATAAGTCATTGGACAGCCCAGAAATTTCCAGGCCCTCAAAGTAGATTACTTTCATCCTGGTTTGCTGCTACCTGTGGGCACATTGCAGAAGCAAACAAAAATCAGATTTTGGGGAAAATTACCCACAAACCTCAAATGATGTTTACCCTCAGCTTCTATAATACAATATCCAGCACATAATCAAAAACAACTGGACAATTGAGGAGCCATGACAATGTAAACTAAAACCAGCACAAAAGATAGAAAATAGAAACACCACTATAGGGGCTCCAAACATTAGAACTGTCACACACAAACTAGAAAAGAACACTGTTTTCTATGATCAAAATGATTAAAGACAAGGATAAACATTTTAGCAGATAATTAGAAACTTAAAAGAGACACTGTATTTGAATAAAAGTAAGACAGAAACTTCAGAGCTCAAAAATTCAGCAACGAATGAACTCAATAGATAAGATTTAACAAAAAATTAGATAGCTAAAGAGATCATTTGTGAATTTTAAAGTTCAAAGAAATAATTCATAGTTTCTTCCAGAAAGACAAATATGATAAATAAAACCCCAAAAGGCAAAAGAACGGCAAATACAAAAGGGAAGATAAGAGACCCAAAGTAGTCAATAAGAAGATGCTTAATGGGAGAAAAGAAAGTATGGAACAGAATCATATTTTATTCATGTGTTTTTCCTTATTATATTTTTTAGAGACAGGGTCTCACTGTGTTTCCTGGCTGGAGTGCAGTGGTACAATCATGGCTCACTGCAGCCTCGAACTCCTGGGCTCAAGTGATCCTCTCGCTTCAGTCTCCCAAGTAGCTTGGGACCACCGGAGTGTGTCACCACACCTGACTAATTTTTAAATTGGTTTTTCAGTGACAGGATCTCGCAATCTTGGTCAGGCTGGTCCCTCATGGCCTCAAGTGATCCTCCCGCTGTCCAATGACTCCCGTAGTGCTGGGATTACAGGCATGAGTCACCACACCAGGCATCAGAATCGTATTTTAAAATCTAACACTCAAATGTTTATGCTAAAACAAAGGATGTCAATTCACCGCATCTGGAAACCCTACTCAAACCCCAAGGAAAATACAAAGAAATCCATCTCCAGATGCTTTCTAGTAAAACTGCACTCATCCAACGACTAAGGGAAAAATCACACAATGAAAGCCACCAAAGAAAAGATCAAAGTACCTTGGAAAAAAAAAAATCTAAAAACCCTGCTAACCTAGAATTATTGTACGCCAGGAAGAACATCCTTCAAGATGTTTTCAGACAAAAACTGAGAAAGTTCGCCATCACCAGACTTCCCCTGAGAAAAAGTCTAAATGCGATTCTTTACATACAAGAAATGTCAGAGTTGTAATGACAACAACAAAAAAGCAAGAAAAATTAGTGACTATAGTAAGTTTAAATGAATATTGACCGTGTAGGACAGATGTGATGTCTACAAAGTTTCAATCAGATCCGGAATTAAAATAAATGAAAACATAGAAGTTGGGGAGGAAAATGGAGTTGAAAGTTCTAAGATACTTGCATTGTCTGGGAAGAGAATAAAGAACAATTACAATTACATGGAGGTTGATAAAGAATGACAAAGAATACCATCATCAGTCTGAAAGAATAGAAAGAAAAGAAAATGATACATACAGTAGGCATGACAACTAGCAAGATGGTATATTAGACTAAATAAAATGTACATTCAGTAAATGTTCCCGTTCCAGTAAAACAACAAAGGCCGTCAGGCTGGAATGAAAAAAATACTGCACACTGTTTAAAGGAAATAGATATAAAGCATAAGACTAGGGAGAATTTGAAAAGAAAAGAATAGAAAAAGATATATCATGCAAATACTAACCATAAAAGTAAGTGTAGCTATAACAGCATTAGTGATAATGTCTACAGAGTCTCAAATATATCTAGAATTAAAACAAATGATAACATAGAAGTTGGGGAGGGAAATGGAGTCAAAAGTTCTAAGGTTGGCGGGGCATGACCTGGCTCATGCCTGTAATCCCAACACTTTGGGAGGCTGAGGTAGGTGGATCACGAGGTCAGGAGATTGAGACCATCCCCGGCAGCATGGTGAAACCCTGTCTCTACTAAAAGTACAAAAGTTAGCTGGACATGGTGGTGCACGCCTGCAATCCCAGCTACTTGGGAGGCTGAGGCAGGAGAATTGCTTGAATCTGGGAGATGGAGGTTGCAGTAAGCTGAGATCACACCACTGCACTCCAGCCCGGCGACAGAGCAAGACTCCGTCACACACACAAAAAAAGTTCTAAGGTCTTTCTTGGCATTGTCTGGGAAGAGAGTAAAGTACAATTATAATTACCTATTTCCTGTTCCTATTCTAGAGATAAGGACAGACACTTCATAACGACAACAAAAAGATTCCACTCACAAGGAAAATATAACAATTCTAAACGTGTATGTACCCAACAACATGCCCTCAAAAGGAAACAGCAAAAACAGAAAGAAATTAAAGGTGAAATTGGTCTGCAATTTGAGAACAAGACCAGCATGTGCTATCACCACTTACTCAATAATTTAATGAAGATCCCAGCTGATACACTAACTCAAGAAAAATAAATAAATAAAATATATAATTATTTGAAAGAAAGAACAAACCTCACAATATTTCAGATTATATTTATAGAAAATCTTAATTATTAGAATTTAAGAAAGTTAAGTAAGGTTGCTGGTTACAAGTTTAATTTATAAACTAGTTTGTATTTCTAGGTAAAATCTGCAGTTTAAAAATTTTTAATACCATTTCTAATGACATCAAAAAATACTTTAGTGTCCAGGAATGAATCCAACAAATTGTTTGGGACTCTATACGGAAAACTATAAATGTTATTGAGAGAAAATAAAAGAGATCTGAAAAAAATGGAGAGCTATGCCATAGTTATGATGCAAAACTTTAAATATGTCAATTGGGCCAGGCATGGTGGTTCATGCCTGTAACCCCAGCACTTTGGGAGGCTGAGGGGGAGGATCACTTGAGCCCAGGAGTTCTAGACCAGCTTGGGCAAAAGACCTTGTCTGTATTAAAAATAAAAGTAAAAAATTAGCCAGGCATGGTGGCACGTGTCCTTCCCCACTCCTCTGGAGGCTGAGGCAAGAGCACTTGAGCCTAGGAGTTTGAGACTGCAGTAAGCTATGATCACGCCACTGCACCACTCCAGCCTGGGTGACAGAGCAAGATCCTGCCTAAAAGGAAAAAAAAAAAGCAATTGGTCTATAGAATCAATGCAATCCCAATAAAAAAACGTTATTTTTGTTGGTTTGGTCATCTTTTCTGTGAAATACGGCAAGTGGTTCTTTTTAATTTTTTTGAGACGGAGTCTTTCTCTGTTGCCCAGGCTGGAGTGCAGTGGCACAATCTCGGCTCACTGCAGCCTCTCTACCTCCTGGGTTCAAGTGATTCTCCTGCCTCAGCCTCCCGAGTAGCTAGCACTACCAGTGGGAGCTGCCACACCCAGCTATTTTTTGTATTTTTAGTAGAGATGGGGTTTCACCATGTTGGTCAGGCTGGTCTCAAACTCCTGACCTCGTGATACACCTGCCTCAGCCTCCCAAAGTGCTGGAATAACAGGCATGAGCCACTGCACACTGCCAAGTGGTTCTAATGGGTACATAAACATGAGAAAGCCGAGACTACCCAAGACAATCTGGAAGAATAATTAGTAAGAGGATGGACTTAATTGAATCGAGACTTATTCTAAAGCTGCAGAAAATAAGATAAAGCAGTTTTGGTGCAAGGATGGTCAGAAATGGATTAGAACAGAGAGCCGAGAAATAGCCTCATACAATGAGCCCAGCTTTATGATGAGTAGGATCATCATCCCAGTGTACTCAAAACAGCCTGTTTATACCTCTGGTCCTAATGTAATTAGTACTTTTATATCTTGTCTTTCTTCTTCTTTTTTTTTTTAAATAGAGACAGGGTTTCACCATGTTGGTCAGGCTGGTCTCGAATTCCTGACCTCATGATCCGCCCGCCTCGGCCTCCTAAAACGCTGAGATTACAGGCGTGAGCCACCGTGCCTGGCTATATCTTTTATTTTTTACTCTCAAAATTTAATCCACTTGGATAATAAATCCTATGGTCATTACATTTATGACAAATGTGGCATTTCAGGGTTGAGAGTTAATGGGGAAATTTTTCAATAAGTTATCTGGGACATTTAGGAACCCATACAAATCAATTTAACGTTGATTCCTGCCTTACAACCAACACGAACACTGATGCCAGATGGACTGCAGACTTAACTGTGAAAAGCAAACAATAAAGCTTTCAGGAGATAATAGAAACGTCTATCTTCATGAACTTGTGAAGAGATTTCTTAAGAAGACACATACACATATTTTGTTACATTTAGTCCGAGGCATGTGGACATTTTTGATGCTACATTGGACCAAATGAAAATTAAGAAGTTTTGTTCTGCAAAACATAGGATTAAGAGAGGGAAATGGTGAGCCTCATGGTTAGTTATGTAGACCAATGCCCCAAGGAGCTGTACCATCTAAATAGGGTCTGAGAGTTTCCACTGGCAGCATTCCAATTCTAGAGCTTTTCTCACTTCACTCTGTGATCTCCCAAGCTGCTGCTAAAAAAGTATAGTGAAAGTAGCCAGAGGGACCTCTGTGTAGTCACAGCTTTGGAGAACTGGCTTCCAAATATCTTCCGAGCTTTCAGTATTTCAGAAACACTGCCTTAGATGACCCAAAGGAAGTGGAGGCCAATTCTGAGGTGGGAGAGCAGAGGGATCTGGTTGAGTGTTATAACATCTGGGGTGCTTTTATTTATTTCATTTTTAAATTATTTTATTTTATTTATTTATTTATTTTGAGACGGAGTCTCACTCTGTCACCCAGGCTGGAGTGCAGTGGTGCGGTCTTGGCTCACTACACCTCTTCCTCCCGGGCTCAAGCCATTCTCCCACCTCAGCCTCCCAAGTAGCTGGGACCACAGGTACATGCCACTACACCCAGATAAGTTTTGTATTTTTAGTAGAGACGGGTTTTCACCATGTTGCCCAGGCTGGTTTCGAACTCTTGGGCTCCAGTGATCCACCCGCTTTAGGCTCCCAAAGTGTTGGGATTACAGGTGTAAGCCACTGCACCTGGCCTATGTCCCTGTATTCTAAATTCTTCCTTACTTGAAAAATAATAACTATGTTATAACTTAGAATTCTCATTCCACCATAGCTCTTCTTCCAGCTTAGGGTGGTGAGAACTCGCTAATATTTAGTGAGGAATAACATGGGCCAGCCTGGCGCTTGGAATCTGATATTTGTGTTTTCATTAAGTATTATTAATACCAACCTCCCGAAGTGGGTGCTATTATCCTCATTCTGTAGATGATCTCAGAGCAGAATGGGGACTTGGTCTCACAGCTCTGAAGGGCATAAACCAACCTCATTCATCATGAGAAGTCCCTGAATTCCACCATAGGATTTTTGTTCAGAGGGTTGAAGAACACATTCTAAGCTCTCCTAAGCATTTGGGTGCCTCAGTATTAATGTTATCCTTCCACTTTCCCCTGTGAAACTCCACCAGTGGAAATGGAACCCTGGATAATTTTGCAATCTTCTATAAACTTGTTCTTGACCAGGTAGACTGGGAATTGCCTGGACATAGCAGGTAAATGACATTTCAGTAGAACCTGCTGAGTTATCATCTTTTCATGGCACAAATTCAGCAGCTTATCTCTCTCCATTGTCACTGCCAACAGCCAAGATCATTACAAAAGCTTGTACATCTGGTTGGGGATAAGAAATAAACTAAAGGACAAATTTGACTTAAAAAAAAATTCAGGACTAAGGGAGGATCTGTTATATTTCAACCTTGGAGAAGCTGATGCTTCATAAACATCTACAGATTATAAAGTATAAAATCATTTCTTCAGCTGATAATTACATACATTTAAAATGATAGAATTGCAGTTCTGGGGAGACTTCTGATCTGAAAAACCAGTCAGCAGCTGCTGTGACCACCGTTGAATCCCCAGGTTGTGGAAGAGGGGTGTGGAGTGAACGAATTGACCTCAAATCACTCTGCCCAAGGATAACTTATAATGTGACGTCTTGCCTGTTTTGTGTAACAAAGCTGATTTTCTTTTTGAGATGGAGTCTCACTCTGTTGCCCAGGCTGGAGTGCAGTGGCACGATCTTGGCTCACTCCAACTTCCGCCTCCCAGATTCAAGCAATTCTCCTGCCTCAGGCTCCCACATAGCTAGAATTTCAGGCGTGTGTCACCACGCCTAGCTAATTTTTGTGTATATATTTTTTGAGACATAATCTTGCTCTGTTGCCCAGACTGGAATGTAGTGGCCCAAACTCATCTCACTGCAACCTCTGCCTCCTGGGTTTAAGCGATTCTCCTGCCTCAGCCTCCAGAGTAGCTGGGATTACAGGTGCAAGCCATCACACTCAGCTAATTTTTGTATTTTTAATAGAGATGGGGTTTCACCATGTTGGTCAGGTTGGTCTCAAACTCCTGACCTCAAGTGATCCACCCACCTATAATATATAAAATATACATATGAAAAAATATATAGATATATTTTTAATGTCAAAAAGCCTCATGGCTGCTGAAGCATATTATGGCCAACAGTGATATAAACAAATTCACATTAAAACAGACTCTGCCTGCCACTTGAAGAATAATTGCAAGGTAGTCAGAAGTGGGAGCTGCAGGGTCACTTAGGGGTCATGAGAGTGGCTTCCACCAGGGGCCAGAGGAGGTGGACATGAAGAGATGAAGTGAGAACTACTTGAAAGCAGCACTTTGCAGTGTTGATAAGTTGTGGAGGGTGAAAGAAAATGAATTATCTATTAAAGTTTTCCTTCAGCTTTCTAGCAGTTGGGCAAACGAACATGCTACCCTTGAGATGAGATGCCCAGAAGGCTAACAGTTCTGCTGAGAAGGTTGGGAGTGCTGTCATGAACACGTGGGTCTTTCAGAGGGAGATGCTACATTGGCGGTTGGGTACGTGCTGGAGCTCAGAAGTGAGGTCTGGGAAGAGATGTGAACCTGGTTACAGACACCACAGAGCTATGAGATTGCATGGATGAGAAGGTGAAGGATATGTAGAGGGGAGGGCCTAAAAGAGAACCAGAGGTATCCACCATTCAGGGCCAGGAACAGAGTGAGGATGACAAGAGGCCAACGAGAAGTGGCCCAGGAGATGGGAGAGCTCGGGATTAACTACATCACATTCTACTTAGAAGTCAGGTGAGGTGAGTTAGCAACATGGAGGTCATTGGGGACCTCAGCAAGGAAAATGTATATAGAGTGGTGGGAACAAAAGCCAAGTTGAAGTGGTTTAAAGAGTAAATAGCATAACTCTGGCTGTGAGATTGGGGCACTAACATAGATTTTTTTCTTATTAATCAGTCTGGAGTCATAGTTTATATATCATCACCCATTTTAAGCATAAGGCTCAATGAACCTTGATAAGTGTATATCCTTGTGAATCCAGCACCCCAGTCAATATATAGAAAACCCTGTCACTCCAGGAGTACAGTGATTTTTAAATGTCACTACAGATTCCTTTGTTCTGTAATTTTATAGAAAAGGAACCATATACTATGCACTTTTTGTGCTTGACTTCTTTCACTTGGCATGCTTTTGAGATTCATCCATGTTGTTATATGTATCAGTTCATTCTTTTTTAATGCCAAATAGTATCTCGCTGTGTCTTCGTCCATTTGGGTGGCTTTATCAAATCACAATAGACCAGGTGGCTCATAAACAACAGAAATGTATTGCTTACAGTGCCGGAGGCTGCAAAGTCCAAGATCGAGGTACGGAAAGATTTGATGTCTGGCAAGGGCCTGCTTCCTGGTTCCTAGATGGCCCTTTCTTGCTGCGTCCTCATGTGGAAGAATCGGGGAGGCAGCTCTCTGGGGTCCCTTTCATAAAGGTGCTAATTCCATTCATGAGGGCTCCACCCTTATGACCTAATCACCTCCAGAAGGGCCCACCTTCTAATATCATTAGCTTGGGAGTTAGGTTTCAGCACACAAGTTTTAGGGGAATGCAGACATTCAGATCACAGCATTTAGATATATACTACAATTTAATTATCTGCATATTTTTAATGGACATAATTGAATTGACTCTACACCGTGAAAGCAAATACAATTCAGCATTAGACAATCTAGTAAGAAGAAACACAATATAATGAGAAAAAAATATAATCATTATGACAAATGGCGACAAAGCATTTGGAAACACTTAACACCCTAACTTGATAAGGAACTTTTGCTAGAAACCCATAACATCATGCTTAGTGGTAAAATGTTACAGGCATCTCCATTAAAGTCAAGACCTGTTATTAAGGATGCCTGCTATCACCAACACCAACATTTTTCTAGATATTGCAGACAGTGAAATGAGTCAAGAAAGAGAACCGAAGTATGAATATTAGAAAAAGATAAAGACAATATCTAGAAAATTAGGGAATGAATGAATAAATTGCTATAAAGGAGACCAATAGGACAGCAAGATTCAAGGTAACTATTCAAAAATTAGTAGTTTTGCTATATAACAGCAGTGGAAAAGTAGAAATTGGAATAAAAATCCCATCTACTATATCAGATTAAAAAATCTAGAGATTAATAGAGGTGCAAGAGTAGGAAGAAAACTACAAAACTATAGCAAAAGATACAGAGGACAATGACTACGGCATCACGTTATTGGAAGACAGACTCAATATGGCAAAGACACTAATCTCCCTAAATTAATCCATAGTTCTGAAGTAATCCCAATCCTAATTTGGTAAACTAATTCTAAGGCTTTTCTGGAAGAGTAAATGAGTAAAATAGGAAAAGTATTTTTGAAAGAGGGGAAAATGAGAAAGAATTAGTCCTATAGTTGGCCGGGCGCGGTGGCTCACGCCTGTAATCCTAGCACTTTGGGAGGCCAAGGTGGGTGGATCACCTGAGGTCAGGAGTTCAAGACCAGCCTGGCCATAATGGTGAAACCCCATCTTAAAAAAAAAAAAAAAGAATTAGTCCTATAGTTAAACACTGTGGCTCTGGCTCAGAAATAGAAAAATCAACAGAGTAAAAAACTGTCAGGTAATAAAATCTGTGAGAATCTATGAGAGTTCATTGTGTGATTAATGTGCCACCTCAAATTTGGGGAAAAGATGGACTAAGTGGGTGTCGAGGCTGTTCTTTGGTAAGAAGTGGTTCTCTACTTTGTACCCTGAACAAATTTCAGATAGATGAAAGTGATAAATTTAGATGATAAAGCCACAAAAGCACTGGAACAAGATACTGGAGAATATATTTTATATCCTTGAGTGAGGAAAGGACTTCTCAAACCAGACAAAAGATCCAGAAAGTAGAAATTTAGCCATAAAGTAGAAATTTAAAGATTTGATTCCATAATTTTTTTCTACTACCCATATAAAATATTTGCACAATACATAACAAAGGCGTATGTATCTGAGACATGTGCCAGGAGAGGCAATCGCTGTGTCCCACCATCAGGGACAGAAGGTTGTGTGAATGACCCCTCAAAAAATGCCTTTGTCCTTGTGGTCCTGTGATTCCAGGAAACTGCCTCACCAGGACCCAGATGCGAAGTCCTCTTGTCCACCCACCCACTCAACAGATGAATCATGAACACTTGATATGTACCTCTCATTGCCCTAGATTCTGAAGAATGAAATATGAGTAAGAAAAGGTGGTTCCTCTGGAATGTAGCCATCTATCGGGGGAGACAATACCATAAGCTGGCAGCAGGGACATCCACTGCATTCTGCAGTGCAAAGGGAGAAGAGACTCACTTTGCCCTGGGGAGCTCAGTTAAGCCTGGAACTGGATTTCACACATTACTATAGTTCTTCTTGTTGCTCTTTGATGATGTTTGTTTTATTTAATCATTGTAACCATCCATTTTTCTAGCAAAGGAATACCTTTATTTGTCTTCACAAA
Organism: Cacajao melanocephalus; assembly: GCA_963573385.1. Taxonomy (NCBI): domain Eukaryota; kingdom Metazoa; phylum Chordata; class Mammalia; order Primates; family Pitheciidae; genus Cacajao; species Cacajao melanocephalus. The sequence continues at coordinate 7,333 of CAUYLG010006300.1, read as the reverse complement.
ACTTAGAAAGTTCTTTACAAGCAAATGAAAAAAAAAATACACCCATGTATTCAGCACTCAGATCAAGAAATCCAATTCTCCCAGCACTCCAGAGGCCACAGACCCCTTCTAATGAGCATAGAGGAATTTTGTCTATATACTGTCTTAATTTTCTTACTGTTATATTTTGTGTATACATATGTGTGGCGTCCATGATCAATTTATTTTGAATGACCAACTGCCCTTGTGAAGAAAGTAACATCCTTTAGGACTGAAGTTCTGTATTTGGCTTTTAGGTACATTCAAGTTCATGGCAAATTCTTGCCATCTTTTTTTGTTCTTTCCCTAGCCTGCTCTTTTCTCTTGGACGTTAAGAAACCCTTCTAGATGTGAGAAATCTAGCACCAGTTAAGCAGGAAACCATTCTCTTCCTGAACAGTTCAACCACAGTTTTGTCATCATGATCCATCAGATTCTCAGGAACGCCTCTTTGCCTGGTACTTTTTAGAAAAAATAAAAGCTTACTTTTATTATATGTCAACATCAGCACCGACAGGAAATCCCAGTGAAGAAAAGCCAAACAACTGCTTAATTTATTTTGCTAAGAAATCACCAAGCCCCAGCAATCAAGTGGATCATGGGGGGAAAGTAAAAAACCCCAAAGAAAAGGAAAGGTGCCTGTGTTCCCCCAACCCTACCCACTTTCTGTTTTTCTTGGCTTCAGTTTTGAGCACAGCCCTTCCAAATTCCAGTCTGTCACCCTGAGGAAGTTTTGCGTTGACATGATCAACGATGACATTGACGAAGATTAAACTCTGAAAGGAAGATAATATCTCACACTACAAAGTGCTGAAGTAACAGAAACTTTTCTAAGTTCTAGGAGTGCATTTAATCCTCTCAACAATCTATGAGTTGGTTATGACCGGCGTCTTCATTTTATGGACGGTGACACTGAGACACACGCTGTTAGGCATGTTGCCAATAGTCACAGAGGGCCAGGATTCAACCCAGACTGTCTGGCTCTAAAGCCTGTGATCTTTTCTTTTTTCAATTTGTATTTACTTATCATTTTTACCTTTTAAAAAATGATTTTGACTTTTATTTTGGATTCAGGGGTGCATCTGCAGGTTTGTTACATGAATGTATTGCATGATACTTAGGTTTGGGGTCTGATTGATCCCATCACCCAGGTAGTGGGCATGGTACCCAAGAGAGAGTTTTTCAGCCCCTATTCCCTCCCTCCTCTGCAATCCAATAGTCCCCAGTGTTCATTGTTCCCATCTTTATGTCCACGTGCACCTAGTGTTTAGCTCCCACTTATAGGTGAGAACATGCGGTATTTGGTTTGTTCCTGTGTTAATTCTCTTAGGATAAGTGTCTTCAGTTGCAGCCATGTTGCTGCAAAGGACGTGACTTTATTCTCTGTTTTTATGGCTGAGTAGTATCTCATGGTATACGTATACCACTTTTTTTAAAAAATCTAATCCACTGTTGATGGGCATCTGGTTTGAATCCCTATCGTTTCTATTATGAATAGTGCTGCAATAAGCATCCAAGTGCAGGTGTCTTTCTTATAGATTGATTTGTTTTCCTTTGGGTAAATACCCACTAATGGGATTGCTGGGTCACTTGGTAGTTCTGTTTCAGGTTCTTTGAGAAGTCTCCAAACTGCTTTCCACAGTGACTGAACTAATGTACATTCCCACCAGCAGTGTATAAGTTTTCCCTTTTCTCCACAGCCTTAGCAGCATCTATTGTTTTTTTCAAAGTCTGTGCTCTTACCCACTTTACTGCCCCCAGCATAATACAGGGAGGCAAGGGAGGAGTAACACTTCTTCATGTGCTCAAGACAGCCTGTGGCAGACCAAAATCTACTGTGCATCCTCAAGATCGTTGCTCAGATCCACGTATTAATGTTTCTGAATACCGGAAATTGTGCTAGAGCTGGGGACCAGGAATAAGTATAGCTGAGTCCTTGCTAGCAAGGAGTCTTTTAACAGATGAAAAAGACAGGGCAGGATGAGCTCGGCTGCACAAGACTCTGAACATAAAGACCAGATTCTATTTGGAGCTGTTGACTCAAAGAGCGAAAGGAGATGGTCATTAGCATATCAGGCATAGAAGCCACATTTCCCATGGGCGAAAATGAAGAATGTTCTGCAATGATCCTTCAAGCTATACCACCCTGTGGTCCTCACTAGTATTCATGGTCCTGTTAAGGAATGGGACTCACTGGGCAAATGCTGTGATCAAGCCAGCAAAGCTTCACCAGGCAGGCAAAACAAGATATCTGGCATTATTTGGATACATCACATGACTGCAGTTTATTATGTGGAGTAAAATATTACACACAGCCTGGATGTGTAATCAAAACAAAAAAGAAAAAACAAAAGCCACAAAATGTCCCAGCTAGCAAAGAGACTGTACTCCAAATGCGAGGGATCCTGGACAGGAACCACAGTCCATGTTTATGGAATATAATGGGAGAGCTAGATGCTTTGGTTTTTTGGGAAAGTATTTGTCCTAACCGAGTCACAACACAGATATTTTCTAACTCAGGGATTCGTGAGTTATTATGATAGGTTGCTCATGGTTATTACCGAAGGTTGCTCTGTCTCTTTGACAACCAACCTCGTTGCCGGGCAACAACTTCCTTGTTGATTTCATTTCTCCTCTTATCATTGTCTCCGTAACTTTGGCAAATCTATCCCTATTCTGTTCCCTCCCACACATAATAAAGTCCCTTTACATTCCTGAATTACCAGGCAGCAGAAGTAAAAAGTGATAGATTCAGCAGGCTTAATTATAAGATCAGATGCTGGATGTTTTACTGCTATTTCTGCAGTCTCAGCTTTGGTTTGAGTTTGAAGCATTATGGGTCAAAATTCCTATTGATTTTTGAAAATGCCATCTGTGAGGCCTGTGGCAGAGCAAGCAGTTATACTGGGAGAAAGCAAAGATAGAATTTCAGAGTTCAGGTTCATGTGCTGTAAGTGATTTGGTCAGAACTGGATTTTCCTGGAGAGCAGGAAGGGTACAATAACCTTTGAATTTCAACAAGAAACAACAGGCATGTTTTCTTTTTATAATGGTAAAAATGTTGGAGGATTCTTTGGGAACACTGAGTGTTTATTGTACCTGAAACCAGGCTCATCTAAGCCAAAAAGAAATATTGATAGTCTACAGCTGCTCCTGCAGGAGTCCAGTTCCTCTGCTTCCAGAGATCTTGCTTATCCTCTGACTAATGCCTGAAATTCCATGGCTAAGCTACACCCTGTTACCTTAAAATCTTAAGTTCTGTTTACTATAAAAATGCTTACTACAGGAATGATGGTCTTTAACCTACATCTTAGTAAAGATTAGTCATTTATATCTTTGTAGGAATGAAGAATCTGAGAGCAAGATATGAGTGGCAAGAAAGAGCGAAGGCACTGAACTTTGGGTAAAATGACAAAATAGGCTGGGCATGGTGGCTCACGCCTGTAATCCCAGTGCTTTGGGAGGCTGATGTGGGTAGATCACAAGGTCAGGACATTGAGACCATCCTGGCCAACATGGTGAAACCCAGTATCTACTAAAAATACAAAAATTAGCTGGGCATGGTGGTGCATGTCTGTAATCTCAGCTACTTGGGAGGCTGAGGCAGGAGAATCGCTTGAACCAGGGAGCCGGAGGTTGCAGTGAGTCAAGATTGGATCACTGCACTCCAGCCTGGCAACAGAGCAAGACTCCATCTCAAAAACAAAACAAAACAAAACAAAACAAAAACAGACTTTGGAGGAAACACTGGCCTAAGACTGTCCCTATTTGAGCACCCTAGTTGTCCAATGACTTACATAAATAGCTGAATGCACAGATATCAGACAATACAGACTTATTTTGATTCCTCCTTCTTTTTTTACCAGCACCCCATCCTCATCAACCACAAAGCTATAAAGAATTACAGATTCCCTTCCTCTTGAACTGATTCTAGACCATGCACATAACAAAAGATCAAAATACTTTGAGCAAAAACTGAAAGAACTGAAAGAAGGGAAAGATAAACCCACTATAATAGTAAGAGATTGTAGTACATCTCTCTCAATAAATGATAGAACAGACAGAAAATCAATAAAGATATAGAAGACTAGAACAACACTATCAACCAAATTGGGCTAACAGACATTTACAGAGCACTCCACCCACCCAACGACAGCAGAATACATGTTCTTCTCAAGGTACATGGAACACTGAGCAAGATACACCATATTTTGGACCACAGAACAAGTCTTAATACATTTAAAATTATACAAATCATATGAGGTTTTTCTCTGACCACAAGAGAATTATATTAGAAATCAGTTACAGAAAGATATCTAGAAAAATCCTCTATGTAAAAATTAAGCAATGTGCTCTAAAGTAACCCATAGGGGAAAAATAAAAAGAAATCAAAAGCACTTTGAAGTAAATTTAATTTTGAAAATAACAAAATGACATATTAAAATTTGTGGTATACAGCTGAAGCAATACTTAGAGGGAAGTTAAAGTATTAAATGTCTATGATAGAAAAAAGAAAGGTCTCAAATTGATGGTCTAAGCTTCTATGCTTAGAAGTTAGAAAAGAAAAATATATGCCAAGTAAGCAGAAGAAAGGAAATAATAAATATAAGAGCTGAAGTCAATCAAATAGAAAGCAGAATTAAAAAGAGAAAATCAACAAAGCTGAAAGCTGGTTCTCTAAGAATATACATAAAATTGATAAATCTCTAGCCAGATTGAAGAGGATAAAAAAGATGCAAATTACAAATATCAGAAATGAGACAAAGGACATCACAAGAGATTCTACAGACAATAAGAAAATATAATTACGAACTTTATACTGAGGCTAATTCAAAAACTTAGATGAAATGAGTACATTTATTGAAGATAAAAACTACCAAAACACACTAAAAATAAATTGATAACCTAACTATCAATTAAAGGAGTTGAATTTGTGACTAAATATCTTCTCATCAAGAGAACTCCAGGCCCAGGTAGGATTCATTGCTGAATTCCACTGAAATTTTAAAGAATACATAATAATTCTATATAAACTCTCCTAGAAATTCGAAAAGAATGAAACCCTTTCCACTAATTACACAAGGCCAGTATTACCAAAACCAGACAGACATTACAAGAAAGGAATACTAGACAACAAGATATATTATGATGCAGATTCAAAAATTATTAGTTAAATTTTAGCAACTCAGACACAGTCATATACAAAAAGATAATATCTAGTGATCCAATGGGGCTTACCTCAGGAATGCAAGGTTGGTTTGACATTCAGAAATCAATCAAAACACAATTAAAAAAAAAAAAGAATTCAATTCACCATATTGACAGATTAAAAACAAAAGACTAGGTTCATGACTATCTTAATATAATCATCTGAATAGATACAGAAGAAGCATTCAAAAATTAAACATCTATTCATACTAACACTCTACTCTCAGCAAACAAGAAAGAGAAGAGAGGGCCCATACCTGTAATTTCAGCACATTAAGAGGTGGAGGTAGGAGGATTGCTTGGGGCCAAAAGTTCGAAATAAGCCTGAACAACACAGTGAACCCCTGTCTTTACAAAAAAATTTAAAAAGTAGCCAGGCATGGTGGCTGCACCTGTAGTCCTACCTACTTGGGAATCTGAGGTGGGAGGACTGCTTGAGCCCAGAAGTTCAAGGCACTGTGAGCTATGATTGCACTTCTGCACTCCACCCTGGATGACAGACTGAGACTCTATTTCTAAATAAATAAAAGAAAGAAAGAGAAGAGGACTTCCTGAACCTGATGAAGAACGTCTACCAAAAAACCTACACCCTAACATACTTAATAGTGAAAGATTGAATAATTTTACCCTATGACTGAGAACAAGGCAGGGATGTCTTTTCTCATTACTTCTATTCAGCATCATATGGGGGTTTTTAACCAGTGCCACAAAGAGAAAGAAATAAAGGCATCCAAATTGAATAGAAAGAATTAAAATAGCCTTTATTCATAAACAACACAACAATCTATGTAGAAAATCTAAGGAATATACAAAAAGCCACTTAACAAAGTTTCAGGATGAAAGGGCAATATGCAAAGCATCAGTCTTAGAATCATTATTTCTATACATTCACAAGGAGTAGTCAGAAGTTGAAATTTAAAAATATCACTTGCACCAGCATCAATATAAGATACTTATTCAAAAATTTGACAAAATACATATTAGGTTTGTACACTGAAAACTACAAAATGGCTCATAGAAAGGAAAGAAAACAAAACAAAAATGGTGAGAATTAACATGCCTGTGGACTGCAAGATTCAATACTGTTAACAGGTGAATTCTGCCCAACTAGATCTGTTGATTAATGCAATTCCAATCAGAATCTCAGCAGGCTACTTGTAGAAACTGAAAAGCCACATCTAATATTTACAGGGGAAATGCAAAAAATCTAGACTAATTAGGTCAAAGCAACTTTGAAAACGACGTAAAAAGTTGGAGGCTTGAGAGATCCAAGATGGCCGATTAGCAGCAGCTCAGGATTGTAGCTCCCAGTGAAAGAGCACAGAGCGAGTGGATGCTGCAATTTCAGACGAATTTCTGTTGCCCACAAACTGGGAGATACCCAGCGGAGGAGCCACATGGGTTGCCAGCACGACTCTTTTGGCCAGTGTGGCTGTTTTGCCAGCGCCCCGGCGCGGCGCTTCTCACTGCAGAGTATACGGGACTGGGTGCCCTTTGAGCCAGGCTCGGCTGGTCCCATCCCCACAAGGAGAACAGCAATTGGAAGTGCTGAGGACTGAGAGTTTCACAGTAAGCACAGCTGAACCCAGGAAGGCCTAGCTCTGTGGGGGAGGGGCGTCTGCTGAAGGAAAAACCAAGAAACAGAAAAAACTTCATCACCAACAAGCCGGACGTCCACTCAGACTCAATCTGAAAGTCGGCAATTACAAAGGTGACAGGTGGATAAATCCACAAAAATGGGAAGAAACCAGTGCAAAAAGGCTGAGAACACCTGAAATCAGAATGCCTCTCCTCCTACAGGGGATCGCAGCTCCTCATCAGCAAGAGAACAAGGCCTGACGGAGAATGAATGTGATGAACTGACAGAATCAGGCTTCAGAAGGTGGATAATAAGAAACTTCTATGAGCTAGAAGAACATGTACTAACCCAATGCAAAGAAACTAAGAACCTTGAAAGAAGATTTAATGAAATGCTAATGAGAATGGATAACTTAGAGAGGAATATAAATGAATTGATGGAGCTGAAAAACACAACACGAGAACTTCGCAAAGCATGCACAAGTTTCAACAGCCGAATTGACCAAGCAGAAGAAAGGATATCAGAGGT
>CAUYLG010006299.1:0-13013 GCA_963573385.1 Cacajao melanocephalus | reverse complement strand
TCCGCCCGGTGATGAAGTTTTTTCTGTTTCTTAGTTTTCCTTTGGCGGACGCCCCTTCCCCGCAGAGCTGGACCTTCCTGGTTCAGCTGTGCTTACTGTGAAACTCTCAGTCCTCAGCGCTTCCAATTGCTGTTCTCCTTGTGGGGGTGGGACCAGCCGAGCCGGACTCAAAGGGCACCCCGTCCCGTATACTCCGCGCCCAAAAGCGCCATGCTGGGGGCACCGGCAAAACAGCCGTGCCGGCCAAAAAAGTCGTGCTGGCGACCCATGTGGCTCCTCCGCCGGGAATCTCCCAGTCTGTGGGCAACAAAAATTCGTCTGAAAGTGCGGCGTCCACTCGCTCTCTGCGCTTTCACTGGGACCTTCAATCCTGAGCTGTTGTTAATCAGCCATCTTGGATCTCTCTCCTAGTTATTTATAATTAATGCTATTATTTATATATTTGAACTTTGGTGGTTATTTGTTTTCCATTTTTCCCTCTGCTTTTTGTCACTCTCCTTTCTATTCCATGTATTCCTGGGGCTATTTGAACATTTTTAGGATTCCATTTTAATTTTTCTACTGTGATTTTTGACTGTATGTAATTGTATGTGCATATATTTCTAGTGGTTGCTTTAGATATTACAAATATTATTTAACCTCTTCAGTTATATTGCAAAAACTTACTACTGTAAATATCCCCTTACTCTTCTCCTCTATGCTATAGTTATCTCATCTATCACATGTGCATACAATGAAACCTCCATCTGACAAGGTTACGTGCTTTGGCCATCATCCCTCAAACATGTTCTAGAAACCCAAATGTAAAATAGGCAATTATGTTTACCCAGATAATTGTTATTTCTGTTGCTCTTTATTAATTCCTGACCTATAAAATTATCTTCTGGTATAATTTACCTTTTTCTGAAGGTTTTTTATTAGCAATTCTTTTTAAGCAGATCTGATAGCTAAAAATTCTTAATTTTTCTTTATCGGGCTCGTCTATTTTACTTTCATTTCTGAAAGATATTTTTCCTGGATATAAAATTCTGGGTTGGTAATTTTAGGTTTTATGGAAAGATGATGGCTAAAGAAAAACACAGAGAGAGACAGTGGCAGCTCTATAGCAGATTCAGGCATATCACAAAAACCTGCAAAGGTCAGGAACAAGCTTAATGCCAGAGCCCACTGCCACTTACAGGCTGGCTTACTTATAGGTATGGGCAGAAGGGGTCTGGGCAGAATGGCTTGCTGCCCAGCAGGATATTCATAAAATGTTCTTATGATCAGGCTGTTTGGCCCTTTTTTCAATGGGATGTGATAGGATGTTCCTTGGACTTTTGCCAAGTAGGATATGCTAGGGATGTTCCTTCAGTTATGCCTTTGCCTAGCAGGGTATGATAAGAATGTCAAGTGGTTGGGCAGGGTATTTTTCATGGCCTGAACTTCCCTGGAATGTTTCATTTTGACCAGGGTCTGCGAAGTGGCAGGAGGCTTACAAAATTGTGTAGTTTGGACTAACATTCTTGGCTTCTATTTTATTATGAAAGGAAGATGGCATTGCGGTTTATCTGGCTGATTCCTGCTGAATAAGGACACTGTAATCAGGGTTCAGGTTTTGAAGTATTGAGTGTCTGACTTCAGAGTTGTTTTTCTGGAGGCACTGATATGGGACTTGGCAGAGGAAAAGGATGCTGTCAATGTGTTTCTGGGTGGCTGCCTGGACAAAGGAGTTTAGCCTTTGGGAGTCAAAGTGGGATATGAAGATAAGTACATATAGGCCAATTGTTACTATTAGGAGGAGAAAGATTAGGGGCCCTAAGAAAGAGTTTACTTGTTATCTCAGTGCTGAGTGTGGTATATATGCTTAGTTCTGCTAAGGGTAATAAAATGTATAGCCCGCTTCATGTGTGTGGAGGAGGAGAAAATAGGGATTACTAAAGGAACCCACTGGAGATTGAAACACCAGAGCGCTTGGTTTTGATGGGCTTGCCAGCAGGCAAAGATAGGAGTTTGTGCCACACAGAGAGAAAAGACCCAGGGTAGAGAGGCAAAATTTGCAAGTGAAGGTAGCAAGCAATGAGAAGGTGGGGTTTGAAGCAAGAGAGAGAAAAGGGAGAGGTGTGCTACACACTTTTGAACAACCAGATCGCCTGAGAACTCACTATCATGAGAACAGTACCAGGATGGATGGTGTTAAGCCATTCGTGAGAAATGGCTCCTGTGATCTAATCACCTCCCACCAGGCCCCACCTCCACCATTCGGAATTACAATCGAACATGAGATTTGGGTTGGGACACAGATCCAAACCATAGCAGGTTCTTTTTGATCCCCTAGGCAAGCACTTCTAAAGAATAAAAAAACAAAACAAAATAAACAAAACAGACAAAAGCATAACAACAATGGGTTTTGGCCCTACCCTTTTGGAGTTGTAAGATGTGACAGGAATGTTCTCTGCCTTCACAGTTACCACCACTTAGCTAGAGCAATAAAAAAAGGAAGATAAGTTTTATCTTTGAAATTTAAGTAAAAGACAAGCTATTATACTAGAAAGCTTACAATACTGGAATTCACAACCCCTTAAGTTCAAATCATGGCTCTAGTCATTTAAAAGTGTATTACTTGCTCTGGATACTTCGTATATCTAATCTTCAAGGCTGTCATTTGCAGAGAAGTCAAATTAATATGTAAGAATGTATAAACATAATGTTTATACATTTGGATCCAAACAACCAGAAATTTCAAACAGTATTTGGTGGTCATGCCAACCTATCTTTTCTCTAATAAGGTCATAATTTCTTGCCTCAAATAGTTTGTAATCAATCACAAACAATTACATGAATTATAATATATCTTACATTTTTATGCATGGCAGTGATTATGCAGTTACTTTATTGATTCTTGCTCTTATTGTGACACAGAGGTAAGTGGGGAAACATTGAAATGAAAGTCCTACTGAATTGTTAGTACTTTTTTTAAAGATAGAAATTATTAGATATAAAAACACATAGCTAAACAAACACATATTTGCTCTCATTTGGACAGATTGCTTTTGTACATGCAAGTAGTCCAAAGTATGCTCAAATGTAGAAGAAAAAGGAATGTAAGACATTTAAAATTGTACAATTTTGCCATGATAATTATGTATGAAGGTGATGAATAGTGATTAAACAAAAGATCACATTCACATAAAATGATTGCTATCATCCAAATGTAAAATGACATGTATTAGTCTATGTAGCTCTAAATACTGACACAATTTATATGTGGTTTTGTCACAAAGAGGACCATTCAAGTAACAATACTTTTTCAAAAATTATGACCACATGATTATACTATACTCAAACTCCTATCATGCTCAATCTACTACTACTGAGTTTCTCTTCTTGGTAGCAAAGTTCTATTTATTAAATAGTATTGCAAGCTGAGGATTTTCATTAACTCATTTCCTCTGATCCAGTGTTTCTGATTGCTCACTCTGGAAGTCAGATTTCCCTATAGATAAAAATACAAGACAATATACTTTCTCTAATCTTCGCTGTGACATTAAAGAGAAGAAAAAAATTCACAAATCCAGTTAGAAAATACATAATTTTAAAGAAAAATCAATTTAGAAACTGATTTGCATCCTAAATATTAGACATATAATACCCATTTATTATTTAAATTTTCATTTATGCCTTTATAATAACAAGAGTTAAGCAAATCTTATTAATCTTATATTTTATTCATCTTTAGAATTGGGTAGATTTTACTATGTAAGTGGAAAGTACCACTTTTCATATTCATTTTCAAAGCAGTTATCAGGAGTGCATTATTTATGAGTATAGATGTGCATCTCACATTGCTCCTTACTAAAAGGTTGTTATTGTGCCTAGATTAGAAAATGTATTCAAAACTCAAAGTACAGTGTCTGGCCCATCGTAAGTCTCAGTAAATCATGCTTTAATTCTCTCCTGGTCCTGATAAACTAACAATCACATTATCAAAATGTTCATTATCATTTTTAACATAAGCTACTTATTGAAATAGAGCAGTTTTCATTCTTTCATTGTAATTAAAATACCTTAAGAAAGCAGATAATTAGCATTTTAATTTTCGCTTCCAACACTAAAAGAGATTTGACTACAGTCACTTATGAAACAAAAGCATAAAGCTTTCAGTATTATCATTAGATTATGAGAAAAAATGTATTTTAAAAACTTAAAATAATTACACAATTTTAATGTTTGAAATTATAACCTATTCATTTGTCTTTCACAGTTACCCTAAAAGTACTCACACACGTTTCCATGGCAATAGTACTGGAGCTTTTGTAAGAGATCATAAATATTGCCCAAAAAGTTAGTGTCCACTAAGATCTTCATTTTCTGTTCTGCATTCATTATTCCCAGTGATATAATTCTAAAAAACAGTATAAATATTAAGATATTTTGAAAGGAGTAGTAGAGTTTATGTGGTTTAAAAATGATCATTAATTAATAAAGTATATGTATATACCTTCTACTTCAGAACTGTTAAAATAATAGTGATGATAATATTTAAAATATATACATTTGAAATTATAGATCTAATGTATGTATATACATAAAATATGTGTGTGTGAAGATACATATATATATATGTACATACATATACATATATATATATATATCTTACATGCAAAGAGAGAAAAAAACACATGATGACATATTGGTAATGCAATATTAACTGAGTAAAACAAGTTGCAGAGAAAATTTCTTATTAAAAAGCAATTAGTAAAACCCTATACATAATAAATAAATTTCAATATGTTTATTTAAACACAGAAATAATTGTTCAAAATTGCACATCTGTCTGATAAAGGTTGGTACTTTGGGGAAGAATGGATAGATAATTCTTTCGAAGAGTGGAGAGATAATACTTTTCTACATACAATGTGTATTATTTGAATAGTTAAATCCACAGTTTTCCATTGTGGTTGTACTAGTTTACTTTCTCACCAGCAGTATAAAAGCTTGCCCTTTTCATTGCATCCATGCCAACATCTATTCTTTTCTGACTTTTAAATTATGACTATTCTTGCAGGAGTAAGGTGGTGTTGCATTGTTGGTTTGATTTGCATGTCCCTGATAATTACTGATGTTGAGCATCTTTTCATATGTTCATTGGCCATTTTTATATCCTTTTTTGAGAATTGTCTACTCATCTCCTTGGCCCACTTTTTAATGGAATTTTTTTGTTCTTGCTGATTTATTTGAGTTCCTTGTAGATTCTAGATATTAGTTCTTTATCAAATGTGTAGATTGTGAAGATTTTCTCCGACTCTGTGGGTTGTCTGTTTACTCTGCTGATTATTTCTTTGCTGTACAGAAACTTCTTAAGTTAGTTAAGTGCCATTTATTTATTTATTTATTTTGCATTTGTTTTTGGGTTTTTGGTCACGAAGTCTTTGCCTGAGCCCATGTCTAGAAGGGTTTTTCTGACGTTATCTTCTAGAATTTTTATTATTTCAGGTTTTAGACTTATGTAATTGATCCATCGAGTTGATTTTCATATAAAGTGAGAGATGAGGATTTAGTTTCATTTTTTTACATGTGGCTTGTTAATTATCCCATCACCATTTGTTGAATAGGGTGTCCTTTCCCCACTTTATGTTTTTGTTTGCTTTTTCAAAGATCAGTTGGCTGTAAGTATTTGGGTTTATTTCTGTGTTTTCTATTCTGTTCCATTGGTCTGTGCTCCTATTTTTATGCCAGTAACCATCTGTTTTGGTGACTACAGCCTTGTAGTATAAAGTCAGGTAATATGATGCCTCCAGATTTGCTGTCTTGCTTAGACTTGCATTGGCATGCAAACTCTTTTTAGGTTTCATATGAATTTTAGGATTGTTTTTTCTAGTGCTGTGAAGAATGATGTTGGTATTTTGATGAGAATTGCATAGAATTTGTAGATTGCTTTTGGCAGTATGGTCAGTATCACAATATTGATTCTACCCATCCATAAGCATGGGAACTGTTTCCATTTGGTTGTGTCATCTGTGATCTCTTCCAGTGGTGTTTTGTAGTTTTTCTTGTAGCTAGGTAGCCTTTTTATCCTCATCCTATCCCACTCTCCACCCTCAAGTAGGCCCTAGTGTCTGTTGTTCCCTTATTTGTGTCAATATTAATCAATGTTTAGCTCCCATTTATAAATGAGAACCAGTGGTATTTAGTTTTCTGTTCCTGTGTTGATTGACAGGATAATGGCCTCCACCTCCAACCACATTGCTACAAAGGACAAGATTTCATTCTTTTCATGGCTGATGGTATTCTATGGTGTATATGTACCATATTTTCTTTATACAGTCTGCTTTTGATAGGTGTTTAAGTCTATTTCATGTCCATGCTATTATACATAGTGATGCAATGAACACACATGTGCATGTGTCTTTATGGTGGAATAATTTACATTCCTTTGGATACATACCTAATAATGGAATTGCTGTGTCAAACGGTGATTTTGTTCTAAGTTTACTGAGAAATCGCCAAAGTACTTTCCATAATGGCTGAACTAATTTACATTCCCACCAGCAGTGTTGAGCATTTTTTTCATGTTCTTGTTGGAAGCGTATGTCTTCCTTTAAAAGGTATCTGTTTGTGTGCTTTGCCTACCTTTTCATAGGGTTGTTTTTGCTTGTAAATTTAAGTTCCTTATGGACTCTAGATATTAGACCTCTGTTGGATCAAGAGTTTGCAAAATTTTTCTCTCATTGTTTACTCTGTTGATTGTTTCTTTTGCTGTGCAAAAGTTCTTTTGTTTAATTAGATTCCATTTATCCACTCTTGTTTTTGTTGCAATTGCTTTTGGCATCTTATTCATGAAATCATTGTTGAACTTATATCCAGAATGGTATTTTCTAGGTTATAATCCAGGATTTTTATAGTTTTAGGATTTGCATTTACTCCATCTTCAATCCGTCACGAGTTGATTTTAGGGGTCCAGTTTCAATCTACACATGGCAAACCAGATATTCCAGCATCACTTATTTAACAGGGAGTCTTTTCCCCATTGCTCATTTCTGTTGATTTTGTCAAAGATGAGATGGTTGTAGGTGTGTCCATTATTTATGGGCTCTCTATTCTGTTCCATTGGTCTATGTGTCTGTTTTTTGCATCAGTACCATGCTATTTTGGTTACCGTAGCCTTGTAATATAGTTTGAAGACAGGTAATGTATTGCCTTCACCTTTTTTCTTATTGCTTAAGATTGCTTTGGCTATTCAGGCTTTTCTTTGGTTCCATGTGTATTTTAAAATAGTTTTTTTCTAATTCTATGAAGAATGTCATTAGTAGTTTGATAGAAATAACACTAAACCTGCTTTGGGAAATATGGCCATTTTAACAATGTTGATTCTTTCTACCCATGAGCATGAAATTTTTTTCCATTTGCTTATGTCATGTGATTTATTAGAGCAGTGTTTTGTAGAGAACCTTAACCTCCCTGGTTAGCTGTATTCCTAGTTAATTTGTTCTTTTTGTGATGTTTGTGAATAAGATTTTGTTCTTGGTTTGGGTTTCAGCTTGGATGTTATTTATGTATAAGAATGGTACTGGCTTTTGTACACTGATTTTGTATCCTGAAACTTTGCTGAAATTGTTTATCCGATCAAAGAGCTTTTGGGCAAAGGATATGGGGTTTTCTAGGTATAGAATCATATTGTCTGCAAACAGGAATAGCTTGACTTTTTCTCTTCCTCTTTGATGTATTTTATTTCTTTTTCTTGCCTGATTCCTCTGGCTAGCACTTCCAGTACCATGTTGAATAAAAGTGGTGAGAGAGGGCATCCTTGTCTTGTCCTGGTTTTCAAGGGGAATATTTCCCACTTTTGCCCATTCATTTGGATATTAACTATGGGTTTTTCATAGATAGCTCTTATGATTTTGAAGTTTGTTTCTTCAATGCCTAGTTTGTTGAGGGTTTTAAACATAAAGGAATATCAAGCTTTATTGAAAGCTTTTGTACATTTATTGAAATCATCATGTGTTGTTTGTTTTTAGTTGTGTTTATATGGAGAATCACATTTATTGATTTGCATATATTGAACCAACCTTGTATCCCAGAGATAAAGCCTACTTGATTGTAGTGGATTAGCTTTTTGACGTACCATTGGATTTGACTTGCAACTATTTTGTTAAGGATTTTTACAACAATGTTTATCAAAAATATTGTCGTTAGTTTTCTTTTCTAGTGTTGTCTCTGTCAGGTTTTGGTATCAGGATGATGCTGGTCTCATGGAATGAGCTAAGGAAGAGTCCCTCCTCCTCAATTTTTTAAGAATAGTTTCAGTAGGAATTGTACCAGATCTTCTTTATACACCTGGTAAATTCAGCTATGAATCTGCTCCTGAGCTTTTTCTGGTTGGTGATTTTCTGTTTCAATTTCAGATCTCAGTATTAGTCTGTTCAGGAATTCAATTTCTTCCTGGTTCAACTTTGAGAGATTGCATGCTTCCAGAAATGTATCCATTTCTTCTAGAATTTCTAGTATGTGTGCATAGAGATTTTTGGATTTATGACGGGTTGGGGTAATGTCCCCTTTGTCATTTCTGATTGTGTTTATTTGGATTTCTCTCTTTTATTTTTCAATACTCTAGCTAGTGGTCTATCTATCTTATCAAATCTTTGAAAGAACAAATTCCTAGATTCATTATATGTTTTATTTTATATCCATTTCCTTAAGTTCAGCTCTGATTATGGTTATTTCTTGTTTTCTGTCAGCTTTAGGGTTGGTTTTCTCTTGTTTCTCTAGTTCCTTTAGTTGTAATGTTAGATTTTTAATTTTAAATCTTTCTAAATTTTTGAGATAGGCGATTAGTGCTATCAGCTTTTCTCTTAACATTGTTTTGGCTTTGTCCCAGATATTATGTCATGTTGTATCTTTGTTTTCATTAGTTTCAAATAATTTCTTAATTTCTACCTTAAGTTTGTTATTCATACAGAAATCATTCAGGAGCAGGTTGTTTAATTTCCAGCTTTTTGATGTGAGCAATTAGTGCTATAAACGTTACTCTTAACATTGCTTTGGCTCTGTCCCTGATATTACGGTATGTTGTATCTTTGTTTTCATTAGTTTCTTGTCATCCAGTTGTAAGCTGGTTATTATGCAGATTTGTTTGTGTAGTTGCTTTAAAGTGTCCCTGGGGTATCTATTTAAGTATGTTTTTGTAGTGGCTGGTAAAAATCTTTCCTTTCCATATTTAGCACTCCCTTCAGGGCCTCTTGTAAGGCAGGTCTGGTGTTAACACAGATCTTGCCTGTCTGAAAGGATCTTATTTCACTGATGAGACTTGGTTTGGCTGGATATGAAATTCTTGGTTGGAATTTCTTATCTTCAAGAATGCTGAATATGGGCCCCTAATGTCTTGGTCTTGTAGGGTTTCTGTTGAAAGCTCTGCTGTTAGACTAATGGGGTTACTTTCGTAGGTAATCTGCCCCTTCTCTCTAGCTCCCTAAAGCATTTATGTCTATCATGTTGACCTTCAAGTATTTGATGACTATGTGTTTTGGGATGGTCTTCTTGTGTAGTATTTCAAAGAGGTACTCTACATTTTCTAAATTTAAATGTTGGCTTCTCAAGCAAGGTTGAAGAAATGTTCATGAATAATATCCTGAAATAGGTTTTCCAAGTGGCTTGCTTTCTCTCCCTCTCTTTTAGGGACACCAGAGTGTCATAGCTTTGGTCTCTTTATATAATCCCATATTTTTTGGAGGTTCTGTTCATTCTTCTTTATTGTTCTTTTCTTTATTTTTGTCTGACTGTGTTATTTCAGAAAGCCAGTCTTTAATCTCTGAAAGTCTTTCCTCAGCTTTGTTGATTCTTTATTAATACTTGTGATCCTATTCTGAAATTCTTAAAGTAAGTTTTCCAGCTCTGTAGGATTTGTTTTGTTCTTCCTTAAAATGTCCATGTTGTCTTTCATTTCCTGTATCATTTTATTGCAGTCCTTAGAATCCTTGGACTGGGTTTTGACTTTCTCCTAAATCTTGGTGATCTTATTTTCTATTCATATTCTGAATTATATTTCTGTTCTTTCAGCCATTTCAGCCTGGTTAAGAGCCATTGCTGGAGAAAGAGTGTGTTTATTTGGAGGTAAGAGGATATTCCGGCTTTTTGAGTTGCCTA
Organism: Cacajao melanocephalus; assembly: GCA_963573385.1. Taxonomy (NCBI): domain Eukaryota; kingdom Metazoa; phylum Chordata; class Mammalia; order Primates; family Pitheciidae; genus Cacajao; species Cacajao melanocephalus. Next base: position 2,891 of record CAUYLG010006299.1, on the reverse strand, counting down.
AGTTCCTGTCTTGGCTCATTCTTATCTTTGGGAGCTGATGCTCTTTCAATATTTGAAGTTGTATTTTTGAGATTTATTTTATTTTATTTTATTTTATATTTTTATTTCCCTGGGCCTTTGGTTGTGGTGTAAGGTGAGTTCAATTGACTGAATTCATTTTTGGAAGAATTTATGGGGCCAATATTCAGCTCAGGACTTGTGGGCTACTTGCTGTAACTCTGCAGTTTGGAATTGGGACCCCAGCTTTGTTCTCTGGCCCCTCCAGGTTAAGAACCTGCTGAAGGGGCTTATATCACTGGTCAAAAAAAGTCTGAGGGTGGTGCTATCCAAAGCACTTCTTTGGCAATAGCAGTGAGATTTGTGCTCATTCAAATGTTCCAGCAGTAGGAGTAGCACAGCAGGTTGCATGCTTGTCAACTGAGATAGGTCCCTGATGGGCACAAGGGTGCTGCCATATGTGCACATGTTGGTGCCAGCAGTGATGTTAGATGGTTGTGGGTGCTGGCAGGTATAAGGCTGGTTTCTTCCAGTGATGCCCGTTCACACCAGCATCACTGGTGATGCAGGACCTGTGTAAAGTATTTTTTGTCGGCCAGGCATGGTGGCTCACACCTAAAATCCCAGCACTTTGGGAGGCTGAGGCAGATGGATCACGAGGCCAAGAGATCGAGACCATCCTGGTCAACATGGTGAAACTCCGTCTCTACTAAAAATACAAAAATTAGCTGGGCATGGTGGTGCGTGCCTGTAGTCCCAGCTACTCGGGAGGCTGAGGCAGGAGAATTGCTTGAACCCAGGAGGTGGAGGTTGCTGTGAGCCAAGATCGCACCATTGCACTCCAGCCTGGGTAACAAGAGCTAAACTCCGTTTCAAAAAAAAAAAAGTATTTTATGTCTATAAATTTACTGAATTTAAACAGCACCATTCCACACTTGTTTCTGACTTCAAGTTAAAGTTATGCCTTTAATGACAGAAAAAAATAGTGATGATGGGTTTCTTGAAAGTATATACATTGCATGGTTTTGTCTTGTGTTTAGTAAATACCACTGAAGCAGCCCTGTTGTCTGGTGTAAATACCAAGGTTCTTGGTCTCAAGACCAAGTAAATCAAGGTTTTGGACACACACGCACTGAGTGAGATTGGAGCAGGAGTTTAATAGTGAAAGGAAAGAACAGCTCTCTGTCACAGAGAGGGGTCCGGAGCACATTGCCAAATTGTAGTAAAAATGTCAGGGGATTTATAAATGGGCCAGAGAGAAGATGGTGTCTTATCTTTCTAAGGCCTGAAGATAGTCAGGACTAGGTGTGCTATCTGCATAGAGCAGAGTTTTCTATCAGCTCTCACCTCCTCCCTTGATCATGTAAGCAGACTCTTAGTCTGTGCTGCTTTGCTTTGCTTATCTGGAAGGGAGTTTCCATGTCTGTTTCCAAATATCTTCTTGCAACTGCAGGTATCCCCCCTGAATCTGCTTCTACCTTCCCTATCTTAGTGTGCCTGAAGGAAAAAAAAGGTGATTATTAAGGCCTACTGTTTTTACTGGGGCCCATTCTATGAGTGTGAAGTTTGGTGATTACCCCCACACTCCTTCTGAACCCAAGTTTTTCTGTGTTTTACAACCACATCTTTCAGGCTACCCTTTGATAGAAGACAAGTGATTTATTTGAACTGCATGAGGTGAGAAAGGAAGCTATTTCTGTGACTCCCTTTACCCTAACAGTCTACCTAAATAATTTATATTTCCTATAACATTCCACCCGCCCCCCAGGAATGGAATCCCTAACTGCTGTTATGAAGAATTGGGCAACAACTTCTTCTGGCTACTTCCTGCTGGAGAGGAGTGTGGTATGGGAACAGCAGCTAGGGCTCCTCCTGGGGATGATTTAAGGGTCCTGGGTAGAAGGATGGTTTCATTTTTGGCTCTATTTGCAGTACCATCTGAAGCTGGATGGCTTCTAGGCAAGAAGAGATAAACTTCACAAGAAGGCTTATAAATTATCTGGCAGGATTTGTAGGATAGTTATCCGTAACTAGAATATTGTTCCAGATTTTTACATTACCCTTTCCTTTTTGTCTCCTTTGAGTCACAGCTGGAGATTGGTGGTTGGCTTACAGGAATAAGCACGGTTAGTTTAAAATGTAGACAAAAACTTCAATTAATGAGACTGGAAGTTAATGATAGATTTATGATGTTTTAAAACACAATTTCTCTCTCTCCAGTTTTTGTTTTTGTTAAAAAAATTCAATGATAAGAGTGATTTGTTTGCAAAACAGACTTTAGTCTTATACTTGGCTTAATTATTTACATAAAGTGCAACAAGAATAATCACCTTTAGATAAGACCTTTGTGATGGCTTTGATGGAATTCTGTTCCACAAGGAATCTTAGATATGACTTTTTAAGGCCCAGCCCAGCCATGGGTTTGCACCCTCAAATATCTGTGAGTTGGTAAACTTATTTCTTCTTGAGGTTCCAGGACCACGGGGTGCCTAGGCCTGTTAGAAAGTGACATTCTTTACTCACCACAGGTCAGGAACTTTGTACAGAGACTGTATAGACAGTTGAGTCAAGTTTTCCCATGAAGCTTTTATTGGCTCTGGCAATTGAGCTTGATTCCTTAAAGGAGAATACACCCTTCCCATCAAAGCCTTGTAAAGTATCCTGCTTTTCCAATTGTGTCTTATTGCAGAAGAAAATGGATTCTTGTTGCAATGATGCAAACTACTATATTGTAATTTAAGAATACTTATAATTAGTTTCCAAATTCTAGAGGAACTAGGCAGAGAGAAACAAACATGTTTCAAATCTTGTTCACAGGAGTGTTACTTGTTTAGTAGTTAAAAGTTCCTAAGAAAGTTTCCTTGACTTTGAAAAACAAAATAAGGATCAGCAGT
>CAUYLG010006298.1:0-12179 GCA_963573385.1 Cacajao melanocephalus | reverse complement strand
AAAAAAAAAAAAAAGTATTTGTGCAACATCTCCATTTCAGAGAATGGAATGTTAGCTTCCAGTTGTGTGGTGGTGTGGACACTTAGTAGTGGTCTTAATTTTCCAAAATTCTTCAGGTCTAGCACTTGAAAAAATAATAGGTAGATTTGAAATGAAACAACCCAGGGATATTCCTGAAAATAGCAGCATTGACCGCAGCCAATGTAAATCAGGTGTGCATCATCCTGGATAGTAAGAGTTTGTAAATGCCACAGAGGATGTTTGCTGCATGACGAACTTGAATCTTAGGACCTGCTGTTGGGTGCCTCTGTGTTGATCCACCCTTAACCCATTTAAAATCAGGAGCTGTATTGGGTAAGTCTGTGTATACTTAGGAGGTAGACCAATTGAAATCAAAACTGTTGGCAAATCCAGAATGTTTACTTGTGAAGCCCATGGAACATTTCAAATGAAAAATAATTTAGCTTTTAAGGAACTTTTTTTTTTTGAGACAGGTCTCATTCTGCGGTGCAGGCTGGAGTGCAGTGGCACGATCATAGCTCACTGCAGCCTCAACCTCCAGGATTCAAGCAATCCTCCCTCCTTAGCCTCCAAAGTAGCTGGGAGTACAGGCATGCACCACCACACCCAGCTAATTTTTTTAATGTTTTTGTAGAGATTTGGTTTTGCCATGTTGTCCAGGCTGGTCTCGAACTCCTGGGCTCAAGTGATCCTCCTGCTTTGGCCTCCTAAAGTGCTGAGATTACAGGTGTGAGCCACCATGCCTAGCTTTCTTATTTCTTATTTCTTTCTTTCTTTTTTTCTGATGGAAGTTCATGAAGTTATAGGACCTTTCGTGGTTCCAGAGAGGTTGGCCGCCCCTAAAAGAGCCTCAGCGTCTTTGTGCTTTGGGGAGGAGCAGAACAGCGGACTGGGAGAAACAGAGGTCAGGGTCTAGCAGTAGCACTGTGTGTGGCCTCAGTTGAGCACTTAGGGATTTAACTTTTTATTATATATCAGACTCACTTACAAATTAAAGTTAGGAAAAAGTGAAGTGGAGAAATCACAATTTCCTTTTTTTGAGACTGAGTCTTGCTCGGTTGCCCAGGCGGGAACGCTGTTGGCTCACTGCAGCCTCCACCTCTTGGGTTCAAGTGATTCTCCTGCCTCAGCCTCCTGAGTAGTTGAGATTGCAGGTAACCACTACCTGTCCAAAGATTTTGTGCTCATTAGCACACAGCCTCCCAGGTGGTTACAGCCTTAAAAGACTTTAAAATGCCAATTCTAGGCTGGGTACAGTGGCTCATGCCCATATTCGCCACAATTTGGAAGACTGAGTTGGGCATACTGCTTGAGTCCAGGAGTTTGAAACCAGCCTGGGCAATATGGTGAATCCCTGTCTCTCTTAAAATACCAACCAACAAACAAAAAAACACGCACACACACAAAAATTGCAGTGGCTCACGCCTGTAATCTCAACACTTTGGGAGGCTGAGGTGGGCAGATCACTTGAGGTCAGGAGTTCGAGACCAGCCTGGCCAAAATGATGAAACCCTGTCTCTACTAAAAATACAAAAATTAGCCGGGTGCAGTGCTGCATACCTATAATTCCAGCTACTCAAGAGGCTGAGGCAGAATTGCTTGAACCCGGGGAGTGGAGGTTGCAGTGAGCCAAGATCGCACCACTGCACTCCAGCCTGGGTGACAGAGTGAGACTGTCTCAAAACAAAACAAAACAAAACAAAACAAAAAAAACAGCAACTTGTTTTGCTGTGCAGTTCTGTCATCTGGCATTGAGCAGAAATTTGGACCCACCGGGCAGGTGGGAGAAGCACCTGAGTCAGAGGTCACTTACCTGCTTGCACCGGCCACTGGCCTACACCAAGCCTTAGTTTCTTTGTCCTTAAAGTCAGAGAAAGAATCCCCACTCCACCTGCCTCTGGGACAGCTCAGAAGATGTTACCCTGTCAACAGTGGGTCCTGCTTCCTCTTCTTGACAATGTTTGGATACCTGTGTTGTGATACATAAAAAAACACACATTTGGCCTCAGGATCTGTATAGTTTCTGGTTTGGGCACTTGAGACCTCACAGGGAAGGAAGCAAAGGTAAAAATCAGCAAGAATGGCATGGTATGTTCCATTCATTCTTGAGGTGATTGGGTGAGGCGTTTGTTGGTGCTGAGCCTGGTGTTTGTTTCCACAATGGGGCTCCATGGAAGAGGTGATGTTTGGATCGGGTCTTGGCGGATTGTTAGGAGTTCTCTGAGTCCACCCAGGCTTTGGGGGCGTGTAGGGTGTAGGTTGCATGAGGCTGAGGTTGCGTGGTGGCTTGTCTGAAGTAGTCTTAGGAACCATACGAAGAGATGGGGAGGTGTTTTAAAAGATCGGGGCTGTGTGACTAGCTTGGAACAGTGTTTTCTTTCCTCCTCTTTTTTTTTAAAGACAGAGTCTCACTCTGTCACCCAGGCTGGAGTGCAGTGGCGCAATCTTGGCTCATTGCACCCACTGCCTCCTGGGTTCAAATAATTCTTGTGCCTCAGCCTCCTGAGTAGCTGAGATGACAGGTGTGTGCCACCACGCCCGGCTCAGAAACAGCGTTTGCTTGCACTGCATACTTTCCTGCTGCCTAATAGCCTTCTCTCTGGTTGAACGAACAACCATTTGGGAAATTTTTAGCGTGCCTAAATTTGCAGTCATACTGTTTTAGAGCTCTACATCTTAAAGTTTTTCCTCCCCAAGCGAGACGTTTACATCTGTTGTGTACTTGTTGGGATTAGTGTGCACATGCCTGTATGTGTGTGTGTGTGTGTGTGTGTGTGTACACACGAGAGAGGGAGAAAAGATGGTGGAGTCCACAGGGCCAACCATGGTTCTTTGCAGGGTGGTGGCTCCAGTTGGTGGGGTTCACTGGGGCCATATTCGCCAGTTTGTTTGTTTCCTTCTTTCTCTATTTCTCTCTCTCTCTTTTTTTTTTTTTTTTTTTTTTTTGAGACGGAGTCTTTCTGTCACCCAGGCTGGAGCGCAGTGGCGTGATCTTGGCTCACTGCAACCTCTGCCTCCCAGCTTCAAGCAATTCTTCTGCCTTAGCTTCCTGAGTAGCTGGGATTACAGGCGCATGCCACCATGCCTGGCTAATTTTTTTTGTATACTTAGTAGAGATGGAGTTTCACTGTGTTGGCCAGGCTGGTTTTGAACTCCTGACATCTAGTGATCCACCTGCTTCGGCCTCCCAAAGTGCTAGGATTACAGGCGTGAGCCACCGTGCCTAGCATAAGAATTGAATTCTTTAGAAGATATCTGGTAGGAAAACAGAAGGGGAAAGTTGCCTTTTGTCTACCTGGATGTAGTAACGGGGAGGAAGACGGGCACTTGGGCATGTCCTCTAACTTGGAACAGATGTAATTTACTTCCAGGTGAAAGTTAGGAACGGTACTTCGTCATTCTGTTTATCTCTCCTCGTTTTTATCTTCAGTGCCTTTTCCTGCAGCAGGGATTACGGGTGCATGCCACGCCTGGCTACTTTTTTTGTATTTTTAGTAGAGATGGGGTTTCACTGTGTTGGCCAGGCTGGTTTTGAACTCCTGACCTGTTTGCTGAGCTCAGCATCCACATCACCTCTGTGGTATTGATGAAGGTGTCTGTGTCCTTTTGATACCTCAGTCTTTGTGAGGATACATCATCAGTGCGTTAGGTAGGCTGGGTCTGTACAAAGGTTTGCAGGATTAGATAGGAACACATGAACTCTGGTCGCCTTTCTGAACTCATATATAATGACTGTAGGTCACCTGGGGTCAGTTTTCAACACTGCAAACAGGGATGGCACTTCTTGAACACACAGGAGAATGTATTAGCCAGTGGTGCCTGGGATCATTCAGAATGCAATTTGGCTGGTACAGTCTGGGCTTCAGAAAATGTTCCATCAGTTATTTGTGGTCTTGTGAAGAAAAGCTGCTGTTGGTTTTGGTTAAGAGCTTCAGACCCTTCGTAACTGCTTACGAAACCACATAGTCTTACGTGGACACATTGGACGTGTTCCTTATGTAATGTGATTTGCAAAGTCTGAGGAGTCATTCAGTGTCACAACAGTGATCAAAAGCTCCCAGCCCCTCTACCTGAAGCCTCCGCAGCAAGAGCTGTCTCTGTCAGTGGCCTCACTGACTTCTCGGGCCCTGAAGCTCCAGGGACAAAAGACGCCTGTCCCTTTTCCCTTCCTCGCCGTTCTGGGACTCCCACCACCACCCAGTCCTGTCAGGTTTTGGTCTTTGAATCTCTTTCTACTGCTGCGGTCTCACTGTAACCCTTGTCACTTCCTGCTGCACCGACCCCTAATTGACCCATCATTCTCCCTCTCTTCCCCTCCCCACCACATCCCAAGATCTTTCCATGGTACCATAGCTAGTTGATCTTGGAGCTTGGGTCACCCCTCCTTTCTTAAAGAATGTATAATCGCTGTCACTTTTTTTTTTTTTAAATTTGAGACAGAGTCTCACTCTTCGCCCAGGCTGGAGTGCAGTGGTGCGAACTTGGCTCACTACAAACTCTGCCTCCCAGGTTCAAGTGATTCTCATGCCTCAGCTGCCCGAGTAACTGGGACGACAGGCACATGCCACCACACCCAGCTAATTTTTGTATTTTTAGTAGAGACAGAGTTTCACCATGTTGGCCAGGCCAGTCTCGAACTCCTGGCCTCAAGGGATCTACCCAGCTCAGCCTCCCAAAGTGCTGGGATAACAGGTGTGAGCCACTGTGGCTGGCCACTGTCACTGTCTTGTGTGTTTTCTTCTCCATCTGCTTTCATAAAGAATAAACAGTGGTTTATAATGAAAAGTGTCTAATTCTCCCCTCCCTAGTAGCAATACGGTTGGAATAGAAGGTGAATTCAGTGAGAACAGGGAACTTCCCTGTTTCTGCAAGTTAAGCTGGTGCATAGAAGAATGCCAGGCATATGGTAGGCACTTGGATGAATGGATGGATGAATAAATATGGCTTCTATCCCCCAAGTTTACTGCTGAGCTCTCTCCTGCATATTGACTGAGCCCAGATGTCAAAATTGGGTCTGATCTGTATTTTTTTTTTCTTTTTGAGAGAGAGTCTGTCGCTATGTCGCCCAGGCTGGAGTGCAGTGGCGCAATCTCTGCTCACTGCAACTTCTCCCTCCTAGGTTCAAGCAATTCTCATGCCTCAGCCTCCTGAGTAGCGGAGATTACAGTTGTGTGCCATCATGCCTGGCTAATTTTTTGCAATTTTAGTACAGAAGGGGTTTTGCCATGTTGCCCAGGCTGGTCTCAAACTCCTGGCCTGAAGCAATCTGCCCGTCTTGGCCTTCTGAAGTGCTGGGATTACAGGTGTGAGCTACTGCGCCTGGCGTGATCTGTATTTTTGAAGATTATTCCCAGGTACAATAGGACCTTTTGGTAGGACTTTAGTTTTCCATCTAGGTATAAAATTTTGTATCTCCAGTTCCTTTTGTAGTTGATAATTGATTCAGTAATCACTTTATAGTAGAAGAAGAACATTTTAACTCTTTCTAAATCTTTCTAGATCAGTTATCTGGATGCTGAATACATGAATAAATTTGCTTATTTTTTTTCTTTATTTTATTTTATTTTATTTAAAAAGAAGGGGTTTCACCATATTGGTCAGGCTGGTCTCGAACTCCTGACCTCAGGTGATCCGCCCACATCAGCCTCCTAAAGTGCTGGGATTACAGGCGTGAGCCACCGCGCCCAGCTGGATAAATTTGCTTATTTAAAAAATTCCTGGGCCTGGTACAGTGACTCATGCCTATAATCTTCGCACTCTGGAAGGCTGAAGTGGACGGATCATTTGAGCCCAGGAATTAGAGACCAGCCTGGGCAATGTGCCAAAGCACCGTCTCTAAAAAAGTATTTAAAAATTAGCTGGGTGCGGTGGTGTGCGCCTATAGTCCCAGCTACTTGGGAGGCTGAGGTAGGGGGATCACCTGAGCTCGGGGAGGTTGAGGCTGCAGTGAGCCATGATCTCCATTGCACTCCATCCTGGGTGACAGAGCAAGACCCCATCTCAAATAATAATAAACAAAAAATAGAAAATTCCCAAAATTAATAATTAATAAATAATAGAATAGTCTAATGAAAATAAAAGGGGGTTGAGTTTAACTTTTGAGTGTCTGTGCTGGGTGTTTCTGTCTCATGTAACCAGCGTAGCACTGTGGGGGTGGTCATCCCGGAGACAGGCTGTGATCAGTCATGTGCCCAGGATCCCAGGGTGCAGAGGTGGCATATCTGGGTTTTGAACCAAGGTCTGTTGACCTTTCATGGCTCAACTGGGTTGTGAGTTTGTTGAATATCAGGTTCCACGCTTTCCCGAACCAAACCAGAAACCATAGAGGGAACTGAAAGCTGAGAGCCTACTCATTGAGAGAAAGACTCTGGGAGGTAATGGTATTAAAAACAGTCCAGGGGAGCTCTTGTGATTGAGCACACAACTCTGCCCAGAGTGTAGACGCCAAGGCAAAGAAGGACGGATTTGCACAGCAAACATTGGAAAAAGGAAGCAGATCAGTTGCTTGTTAGTAGTTTTCAGCTGGGCACGATGGCTCATTTCTGTAGTCCCAGCACTTTGGGAGGCTGAGGCAGGAGGATCGCTTGTGGCCAGGAGTTTGAGACCAGCCTGGGCAACAGAGAGATAACCCTTTCTCTTCGACAAGAAAATACACATTTAAAAAACTAGCCCAGGCCTGGTGGTGTACAGCTGTAGTCCCAGCTATTCAGGAGGCTGAAACAGGAGGATCACTTGAGCCTGAGAGTTCAGTGCTGCAGTAAGCTGTGATCACACCACTATACTATAGCCTGGGTGATGGAGCAGGACCCCGTCACTTAATTTTTTTTTTTTTTTTTTTTTTTGAGACGGAGTCTCACTCTGTCGCCAGGCTGGAGTGCAGAGGCATGATCTCGGCTCACTGCAACCTCTGCCTCTCGGGTTCAAGCGATTCTCCTGCCTCAGCCTCCCGAGTAGCTGGGACTACAGGCATGTGCCACCATGCCCAGCTCAGCTTTGGATTTTTAGTAGAGATGGGGTTTTGCTATGTTGACCAGGATGGTCTTGATCTCTTGATCTTGTGACCTCGTGATCCACCCACCTTGGCCATCCAAAGTGCTGGGATTACAGGCATGAGCCACCGTACCCGGCCTTAAATTTTTTCAAAAAGTGCTTTTCCCTGCTTTACATATGGATCATTGAATAAAGCAATGAACAGCAGCCTCTGTACTCAGCAAGTGTTTGTAGAGCTGCATTTATGTGCCAAGCTCTCTTCGAGGTGCTGGGACTACCCTTGTGTGTGGAAAAGATCAATAAGATGAAAGATGATGTTGGCTGAGGCCAGGGTAGAGGCGCTGTTTTCAAGAACAGAGGCGTGTTCCCACAGGTGACCCTTTCTGGGTCCCATCTAGGTTAAGAGGCTGAGAGCTTCAGGCTCGGTTGTAAATTCTGTAAGGGCAGATCTTTGGGAGGTGTAAGCAAGAGAATAGAGACAGAATGATTATTTTAGCAGGCAGGAGTGAAGCTTGAGAATCTGGCCGAATGGTTCTGAAGTTCTTAGTACCTCCCATGTGCATGTCCTGCTTTTTTTTTTTTTTTTTAAGGCAAGACACTTGCTCAGTCACCCAGGCTGGAATGCAGTGATAGGATCATTGTTCACTGCAGTCTCAAACTCATGAAGCCCTTCCGAGTAGCTGGGACTATAAGTACACACCACCATGCTTGCTAGTTTTTCTTTTTTTTGAGATGGAGTCTCGCCCCATCAGCCAGGCTGGAGTGCAATAGTGCAATCTCGACTCACTGCAACCTCTGCCTCCCAGGTTCAAGCGATTCTCCTGCCTCCGCCTCCTGAGTAGCTGGGAATACAGGCACGTACCACCACACCCTGCTAATTTTTGTATTTTTAGTAGAGACAGGATTTCACCATGTTGGTCAGGCTGTGATCTGCCTGCCTTGGTCTCCCAAAGTGCTGGGATCACAGGTGCGAGCCTCTGCGCCCAGCCTGCTTGGCTAGTTTTTCTTTCTTCTTCTTTTTTTTTTTTTTTTGGTTTGCAGAGATGGGGTCTTGCTGTGTTGCCCAGGCCGATCTCAAACTCCTGAGCTCAAACAATCCTCCTGTTGACTTCCCAAAGTGCTAGGATTACAGGCATGAGCCACTGCACCTGGCCTCCTGCCTTTTTGCTGTGAAGTTTGAAGATCCTGGCTTGGTTTCTTGCCCTTTAGTAGGTGATTTCAGGCAGAGCCAAGAGGTCTTAGAATGCAGCACGACTCTGTTCCCGATGCTCCTGGCTGAAAGTCCAGTGTGCCGTGCCATTGAGGGTGAAATGTTGACTCTGGTCTGAGAGATTCTGTTCATTCAGTCATTTAGCAAATAAATATTGGGTGCCGGCCAGGCGCAGTGGCTCATGCCTGTAATCCCAGCACTTTGGGAGGGCGAGACGGGTGGATCACCTGAGGTCTGGGAGTTCAAGACCAGCCTGACCAACATGGAGAAATCCCATCTCTACTAAAAATAAAAACTTAGCCGGGTGTGGTGGCACGTGCCTGTAATCCCAGGTACTCGGGAGGCTGAGGCAGGAGAATTGCTTGAACCTGGGAGGCAGAGGTTGTAGTGAGCTGAGATTGCGCCATTGCACTCCAGCCTGGGCAACAAGAGTGAAACTCTGTCTCAAAAAAAAAAATATATATATATATATATATAGTGCTCATGTTATGCCAAGCCTGATGAGCACTAGGGTTTCAGGGATGCAGGATATCTCCGCCCAGACATGAGACCAATCTTGTGTCCTTCTGCAGGGATTATTTAATCTTGGGCAATACTGTCATCTGATGATGTGGCTGGAATATCAGCTGCAAAATGAACCCAAGGTCATTCGGTGAGGCTGCGTCTACCTGTAACTTTGCCACGTCCTACAACGGTCTCTAAGGGCAGACAGCTGGTTGATAGAATAGCTCTAGAGACAGTTGGTCTGGGTTTGAATCCTAGTTCCACCATTTATCAGTTCCCTGATGTTGGACAATGTACTTTAACCTTTGTGATAGTTACAGCTCCTGTACCTCAGAGCAGTGTTGTAAGGATGAAATGAAATAGTAGACTGTTGGCCAGGCGTGGTGATCCACGCCTGTAATCCCAGCACTTTGGGAGGGTGAAATGGGCAGATCACCTGAGGTTAGGATTTTGAGACCAGCCTGACAAACATGGAGAAACCCCATCTCTACCAGAAATACAATCTTAGCCGGGTGTGGTGGCACATGCCTATAATCCCAGCTACTGAGGAGGCTGAGGCAGGAGAATTGCTTGAACCCGGGAGGCAGAGGTTGTGGTGAGCTGACTCGCACCACTGTACTTCAGCCTGGTCAACAAGAGTGAAACTCCATCTCAAAAAAAAAAAAGTCATATTGTAAGTGCTTAATACATGCTGTTATGACATGTACATTACATTGTAAGAGGGGAAGGTATTCTCTTAGACCCAGCTCACTCTGTTCATGAATTAAAAACAAATCAGGGCCGGGCTTGGTGGCTCATGCCTGTAATCCCAGCACTTTGGGAGATTGAGGCAGGCTAATGGCTTGAGCCCAAGAGTTTGAGACCAACCTGGGCAACAAGGTGAAACCCCATGGCTTACAAAAAATACAAAAAAATTAACAGGGCCTGGTGGTGGGCACCTGTAGTCCCAGCTACACAGGAGGCTGAAGCGAGAAGATCGCCTGAGCCCAGGAGGTCAAGGCTGCAGTGAGCTGTGATTGTGCCACTGTACAGCAGCCTGGCTGACAGAGTGAGACCCTGCCTCAAAAACCCCAGAAAACAAAAAGCAGGTCAGGAGCGGGGAATGACTGCTGATGGGTATGGGATTTCTTTTTTGGGGTGTGAAAATGTTCTGGAATCTGGTAGTGGTGATGCTTGCACAGTGGGTGAATGTAGTAAAAACCACTGAATTGCACACTTTAAAATGATGAATTGTATGTGAATTCTGTCTCAGCTTTTTTTGTTCTTGTTTTTTGAGACCGAGTCTCGCTCCGTGGTCCAGGCTGGAGTGCAGTGGCCCAATCTCAGCTCACTGCAACCTCCGCCTCCCAAGTTCCAGCGATTCTCTTGCCTCAGCCTTCCGAGTAGCTGGGATTACAGGTGCCCACCCCCACGCCCGGCTACTTTTGGTATTTTTAGTAGAGACAGGGTTTCACCACCTTGGCCAGGCTGGTCTCGAACTCTTGACCTCAAGTGATCCCCCCACCTCGGCCTGAGGCACGAGCCACTGCTCCCAGCCTCTATCTCAGTTTTTTCAAAATCAGGTTTATAGGTCATGAGTTCTGGAGCAGCTAGACTCCCACCACTTCTGCCGCCAGTTTCCTATCACCTTGAGCGAGCCCTGTACACCTGCAGCAGACATATGTTCACTGCGTGTTTCTGGGCTTCCGCACGTTTTTTTTTTTTTTTGAAACGGAGTCTCACTCTGTCGCCAGGCTGGAGTGCAGTGGCGCGATCTTGGCTCACCGCAACCTCCGCCTCCTGGGTTCAAGTGATTCTCCTGCCTCAGCCTCCCGAGTAGCTGGGATCACAGGCACGCACCACTACGCCCAGCTAATTTTTGTATTTTTAGTAGAGACAGGCTTTCACCATTGTTGGCCAGGCTGGTCTCGAACTCTTGACCTCGTGGTCCGCCCGCCTCAGCCTCCCAAAGTGCTAGGATTAGAGGCGTGAGCCACCGTGCCCAGCTGCTCCCACACATTTCTAAGCCCTCTTGAAATTAACTTTGGGTAATGGTCTGTGAGAGGAAGTGATGTACGTCACTTCTGGATGGAAGCATTTAAGAGCCAGGGCTGGGCCTTCCAACAATCTTCTTCCCATCAAGACGGACCCAGAAGTTGTATGTTGAGATGGTGAAATGACAAGAGAAAAAGCTGCTTGAACCAGAGTCACCTTATGGAGGCCAAGGGCCTGGCAGAGTCACCCTGCCCACACTAGTCGTTGCTTAGAGTTCAGCATGAAGCCATCGGATGGGAGCACTGCTCAGAAGGACTGTTTTTCTAGTGCTGTGGCCTGGAGAACTTTCCCTCTAGCCTCTCATGCAGGCGTACCGTGTGATGTGGTGGGTCTCTTTGCTAAGGGGAAGCCACAGCAGGTGCAGCAGAGCCGTGGGTCTCCTAACCCAAGCACATCTCTACAGCTCGCTGTAGTCAAGTACGTCGCTCTCTTGGTGGTGTCTGACAAGTGGAGCGTTAAGCCCTCAGCCTAAAGAAGCATCTTGGGTAACCTATTGTGCCTGTCTGGAGCAGCAGGCATCATAATGTCAGGCCAGCATCAAAGGATTTTGTCTTCCATATAAGACAGCATGGGGCAATAAAAATCTCTGTATGTGCAATCTTGTAAATGGTATAATAATTGTGATGCGTTTATAGACACTGCATGACTGTCCTTTGTCACCGTAGCCATGGGATCTAATTATTACTGACTTGTTCATGTGGGCTTTTAATGACCCTACTGCCCACCTTCTAGAATGTAAACATATGCTGTGAATATCCAAGCATAGGTCACAGAGATGACCTAGAGTTGGTGCTTAACACACATTTTTTTGTTTTGTTTTGTTTTTTGAGAGGGAGGCTTGCTCTGTCACCCAGGCTGGAGTGCAGTGGCAAGATCTTGGCTCAGTGCAACCTCCGCCTCCTGGGTTCAAGCAATTTTCCTGCCTTAGCCTCCTGAGTAGCTGGGATTACAAGCGTGCACCACCACACCCAGCTAATTTTTGCGTTTTTAATAGAGACGGGGTTTCACCGTGTTGGCCAGGCTGGTCTTGAACTCTTGACTTCAAGAGATTTCCCCCACTTTGGCCTCCCTAAGTGCTGGGATTACAGGTGTGAGCCCCTGTGTCCAGCCTTAATACACATTTGATTGACACCAGTCTTAAATGCATAGCAATGACCTAACGTCAAGGTGAAATGCAAGCAACGCTGGGGAGGGAATGACCAATACGGTGCACTCTGAGGCCTCAGCCCAGGGGCCATTTGGCCTGTCTCATTAGCACCATTGTTCCTGTCAGTTTGTGGAAGAGCTAGTCTGAAGCCTCTTGTTGGACAGAAGGAAGGCACTGACCAAGACCTGTTATGTGGGTGAAGCTGTCGCCCACAGCACCCCCCGTGGCTCTCTGGTCCTCCATATGCTAGTAGAAACTCAGTTTTTGGCCAGG
>CAUYLG010006296.1:0-37380 GCA_963573385.1 Cacajao melanocephalus | reverse complement strand
ACATGGTGAAACCCCGTCTGTACTAAAAATACAAAAATTAGCTGGGCGTGGTGGCGCGCACCTGTAGTCCCAGCTACTCGGGAGGCTGAGGCAGGAGAATTGCTTGAACCCGGGAGGCGGAGGTTGCAGTGAGCCGAGATCGCGCTACTGCACTCCAGTCTGGCGCCTGGAGACAGAGTGAGACTCTGTTTCAAAAAAAAAAAAAAAAAAAACACCAGGACACCGAATTTGCTGTTATTCATATATGCTCCACCCCCAGACCCTAGGTTTTTTAAACTTCATTTCAACACACAGAGTCTTAAAAATCAAATCCTGCAAAACAAAATACCAAATAAATCAATAAATAAAGTGCTGCTGGCTGCTACGGCTCAGTTTGCAGACAGGAATGTGCTCCTTGAACTTTTAAAAACTCTAAATTCAGTTCTTTCTCTGGTTAGTATAAGCCTCTTGGTTCACTCAGCTGCATCTGCTTTAAAATTTGAAGCTAAAGCCTTAATTGGAGGAGACAGATATGGTGACCAGAAAAGCTGCAGACAGTGGTTTCGAGCCTGGCTTCTGCTATTCTTTAGCTGGTAGACAGGTGAGCTGGTATGTTAAAGTCTTATATGTCTCTGTTTCCTCATTTTAAACATGATGATGACTCCAATCTCATATTGTTGCTAAGGGGATTAAATGACATGGTCTATATATCATTAGTCTCAACCTTTGAAAAATTCCAATCTCCAGGCCTCACCCCAGCCAATTAATTTAAAATCTTTGGCATCAGGAGTTTTGAAAGCTCCCAGGTGAATTCAATATGCTGCCAAAGTAGAGACTGAAACCCACTGGTAAATTACTTAGCCCAGGTCCTGGAATCATTATTTTACCATTATTGAACCACATAAAAGAGGTATATGTAAGAGCGTAAACTTTGACATGAGATGGCTCATTTTAATCCTGGCTGTACAGACTGTTGGCTGTGTGACCTTGGGCAAGTACCTGAATTCTTGGTTTTATCATATGTTAAGAACAACAATTAATAAGAAGGGATTAAAATAAAAAAACAAACTTATCTGCTTACTCCATAAAATTGTTGTGAAAACAAGTAAGATAACATAAATCCAAACTCACTGTGAATGATGCAAGTATAAGAAAAGATTTGTCCTTACACATAGCCCACAAAAACTATCAGTGGCTTGTGTTAGATGCCAAGTCACCAAATGCAAGTGACTTCCAGACCTTCACTAGTTGCACAGATGGAACATCACTTTTTTTTTTTTTTTTGAGGCCACGCTAATTCCCCAAAGCTCAACCATGATCTTAGGATGAGATAATCTGGCTCCACATTGGAATCACCTGGAGACTCGAGAAAACTACAGCTGCCTAGGTCTCACCCAAACTCACTCAGTGAAAATCTCTGAGGGTGGGGTCCATACAGAGGTATTTTTGGGATAAGATCTACTGGGGATTCAAACTGCAGCCAATATTAAAAAGAAGGAAAAAGGTGAAGTTAACTGCTGGGGAAGGGGCTTAGGGAAAAATGAAAACCATCTGTGGACTTCAGCTTTTATATTGACACAATGCTGAGAAACCAAATTTCCAGGGATCCATCAGCTTATGAAACTTTACTAAAGTAAGTCCTATACTGCTGACCATCTAAGGAGAAAAAAGTGAACCATTATATGCTTATCAATGAAGAGCTAAGTATAATGTAAAAGTCTCTTCTAAACACTATGCTTCAGGGTAAAAACAGATGTGAAATGGTTAAACAAAACCTGTGGCATTACAAGGCAATAAAATTCAGCTGCTTTTCATTTTCTTCCTTATATTATTATGTATTATTTGAATAATTTTACAATGAATGCAGATTATTTATGAATAGAATGTAGTAAGGGGAAAATTAAGTAGGGGGAAAGTATGAAATGGACAGACAGTAAAATAAATGCTAGAGCTGAGAAAGATGAAACAGCGTGCACTTATAAGTAAAAAAAATTCTAGGATTCTCAAAGTACTGGCAGATTCCTGAATACATACCAATGTTTCACTTCTCTCTGCCTAGCAAAATCTTACTTATCCTTTTTTAAAAAATTATTTATTATTTATCTTTGGGACATCGTCTCACTCTGTCGCCCAGGCCTGTCACACAAACTGGAGTCCAGTTGTGCAATTATAGCTTTCTGCAGCTTCGAACTCCTGGCCTGAAGTGATCTCCCACCTCAGCCTCTCAAAGCCCTGGGATTACAGGTATGTGCCACTGCAACAGCCCCTACTTATCCTTAATACTTAGTTTACCTTGGAGTGGAGGTCAGGGGAGGGTCCCTGTAGGATAGAGACCTCAGCATCCCTCTATCATCTCGATTAACCAAATGCTATTGATGTTTTCTTCAAATTTATCTGATTCTCCCGTAACTGTAAGCCTCTTGAGAGTAAAACTGCATCCTGTTCATCTTATAAATCGTGACACTGATAGACAAGTGCATAAAAGGTATCTCCAAAGATTCATTAAAGTGAAGAAAAAAAGCTGCCTGGCTGTGGGAAACAGGCAGAATAAGATGCGATATAACCATAGCTCTACATAAGCTATTTTTTAAATAAAAACAAAACGAAGACAAGTCCTACCCTTGTAAACTATCTTCTGTGATCTTTTGGACTTTCTATTTGAAGTTAACAGTGAGGAGTTGCCAGTGTTCACTGTTCAGTGGGTTTAACAGACATCTAAAACTGCACATCATTTGATCCTCTGATGATTGGTATGTAGAGTTTATACCAGTAGTTCTCAAAGGGAAGCATCAGTATCACCCAGGAACTATTAATGTAAATTCTCGCCCCGCCCCTGAGAAACCCTGGGGATGGGATTCAGCAATCTGTGCTTTATCAAGTCCCCCAGGTGATTCTGATGCATGTTCAAGTTTGAGACCCACTGGTCTAAACTAAAAGATTTAGAAGAAATGAAAAGCCAGCTCACTGCTAACTCCTTTTCAAAGTCAATTTCACTAATATGGCTCTCCTATATGTGCCATGGAACCCCAAACTCTGATGAGCAAGTATTTCCGAACAGACCAAGACACATCTCGACTGTTAAAGTTCCTACCCCCCGCTCCTCAGAAGAATGAGGTTTGAGATGCAGAGAACAAGCCTGTCTCTTTCCTACAGTGTATCCTGCCAGACTCCATTCCTCACTCTGTTCCCTGCAGATTGTCTTGTAAATGTGGCCACAGACACATCTTCGGTCCTGAGTCCGACTCCTGACCTCCGCTATGTTAGCCCCTTTGCTGCTGAAGAACAACCCCTTGGATCACTGACTTGCTATTATTCTATGCTTAATAGCCCCGACCTGTGCAATATTTTTTATCTGGCTACGGTCCTATCTCTAAATTCTCTCTTTTGAATGAATACCGATTTTGTGACATGAAGTCGGCTATATAATGAAATGCAAACAATGAAAAGGCTAAATCAGTTTACAAAAAATCTATTTGTCAAACAGTGTGGAGATGTTCCCAATTTAGTCTGGGCAGTTCATGCAGCTCTTGATAAGGGAGTTAAAAACCTAGCTGTTCACAGAATGAAAATAAAGGCATCTGCACCACAGATATATTTTCCTTTCAAAAGTCTTTGTTGTAACTTGTAGCTAATTAAATGCCCTTACACAAGAGGTGCACACACACAGCAAAATCAGAGAATATTTTTACAAGGGAGCCCCAGAGAAGAGACGGGCGCAGCACAAGCTTCCCACTACCATCTCTTATATTCCATTTACATTTCTATACAGCTTCATCAGCCTGACAAAAAAAGCACTAGGGGAGGCCTTTTTTGTTCAATTTTGGACTAGAGAGATTTCTAAGCCCTGCAAAGGAACGTGCTTAACATTAAAAAAAAAAAGAAGAAAGAAAGAAAAAAAGAAAGAAACTGTAACCCTGCCTTAGATGCTTGTGGAGAAATAATGCTTTCTACACACCTTTCTGTATCACCGACCGAGGAACTAAAAAATTATCAAGAACTTAAAGTATTCCATTTTTTTTTTTTAATTCGCAGTGTTTTCCTCACTCTTAGAGATTATTTGCAGGCAGAGATGCCCCTGTACTAAGCTCGACATTTATTGGAGTGGCTTTGAATTTACCATGTCACATTTATCAAAGTGAGATTTTATGTATATATTGACATTCTTTCATTTTTCCACCTTCTGAATTTAACCATTTCATTGGGCAGAATTTGAAGTGTTAATTCTCAGATGAATTTTTTTTTTAAGTCATGTACGAAATTGGTTCTCAAATATAACTGGCATTGAGTTATCACAGTCCCCCTTCTCTCTTCTTTCACGCCCCCGTCCCCATATGGGAAGACTGTCCAACATAATGGAACAGCGTTGGATATAAAAACAGAACATTGTCTAAACAGAAGAACCATTACTAGAGAATCGAAGCTCTTTGGGGTCAGGGTAATTTATATTATAAATATTTCTTTATACCTGTTCACAGTCCTGTGTCACTACAAGTGTGGACCCCTCAGGCTAAAACACCAACATCACAACCCCTTTTTAACACCCCCCTACCCCTACACACCCCCAAAATACCCCCCCACACACACACATACGCACACACATATACCTTGTTTCCATACAGAAACTCAGAAAGATCACCTCCTCTCTGGAGGCATCTCTTATGCTGCCATCCTTTAGCGTTTTCATATCTGTACATAATTTTACTCCTCTTATTAAACTGTAAGCTCCTTGAAGGCAGAGACCCTGTTTCATCTCAGAATGCCTAGAACACAGCTTAGGGCCTAACAGACTGGATGTTTTTGAACAGGCTGTTTAATGAATAAATGAATGAATGCAAGCTTAGCTAGGCAATTGCTTTCTGAGCTTTGAATTCTTACTAGTATGAGCCAGACGAATTCATGTAACCCTCTTCATGTCAAAAAATACCACTTTTGTACATGGGTACTTGGAATACACTTGTCAACTTTTAAGTCCTATTGATTCTGACTCTAAATCATCTCTGCATTCTCAAAGTTAAATTCCAACTGCCTGAATTTCCTCACTGGTGGTTTCATTGGGCTCCTTCCCTCTGTTTTTCTGCTTCTTTATAATTCATCCTATATGACATTCTCAAGTACTTTTACCCCATATTTTCCACTGTTACAGAACAAAATCAAGATTCTTGTAACCTGAAATTCGAGTCTGTTCATAACCTGACCAAAACCCCCTTTCCTGGCAAGTTTCCCACAATTCTGCTTCAAAGAGCCTAGATATCACAGTCTTCACTTAACCTAACATACCAAAAGCATTCCTATTTCTAGGATTTTTGCCTCAGCTATTCCCACCATCTTATATTTAAAGGACATACATTTGTAATGCTCTTCATATATCTGACATGTCTTTGTAAAGCAGGTTAGGGCCTTAAAAAGGGGCATGGCCAATTCAACTTGAGAGAGGGACAAAAGAGGCAGATTTTCTGAGCTGTGACTCTAAAGACTGTTGGGGGAGAAGAGTTTGTGGTAAGTGAGCAACCTTTAATGATAAAAGAGAAGAATGGAATCATATTTCTCCAATGGAATATAAGTTCCTGGAAGACAAGAACTACCTGGTTCATCTTAATACTCCCAATAGTACCTAGTACAGTGCTTTGCATGCAACAGTTGACCAGTAAATATTTCTTTAATGAATCTTTATCCATTTCTGTACTAACTCCATCCAACCCTTTCTTATAGTACCTTGCATATACTAGGTACTCAATAAATAACAGCTAAATGAATGAATGATTTCTTAATCTTTCCATTCCTTGTTAAAATGTGAAAGTGGGGAAAGGAACAGAGTAAGTAAAATTTCAGTTACTGAGAAAAAACAAATCTTAAGAAAATGAATCATTATGGACATAAAATATGCTTATTTTATTTACACACCAAAAACAAACTGTACAAGAAAACAAGTAAAAATGTTGATTTCACATCGCCCTCTGGTGTTGGACTCTCCCAGACAATTAAAAAACCTTCAAACTTAACAGTTTAGGGAGATTTTACATCAAAAGAGGAGCATTCTACCTTCCCTGATCAATGCAAAATGAGTGTCACATCGAATGAAAAGTGCAGCATTGTTCAAACTTGCTGCATTTGTTAAAGATGAAATTATTAACTTCAACAAAGTATGCAGCCTTCAGTATATTTGCTTAATGGAGTGAATTCCTCCTTCTGTCAAAGTCACTATGTCTAACCATGATAATCATTAGAGACCAATGGATTGGGGCTACTAACTGTATTACAGGTTCTCTTTATAAAAGGTGTGCTTTAAAATCTAGGATGATATGACTTTTCTACAATAGCATACAATGAAAATTTATTTATTTGCTAAGTGTGAGAAAAGTCATTGAGTAGAGAATGAAAGTTATAATACAGGCAGTTTATTCATTTGCTATTAACAGTGTATCAGTGTGTCAGTGCAGCTGAAATAAAACAATACACCGTACTTAAAGTGACTCTTAGGATCATGGAGAGAACCCTGGAGTAAATATCTCAGTGCAAAATCATTGTACTGGTTATGGTACAGAATTCAGAAAGTCCTTTATATTTTTTAATACTGGTATTGGTCTTCAGGGTAATTTAATTTAGAGAGCTGGTTTAAATTTTCCAAAAACTAGTAGTACATTTTGAAGGCAGTCTTAGACCCAGAAACATAAATTAGAAAGCAGATTGTGCCGTGATTCCTTTTAAGAGTTTTTCTAGCAAGCTGTTAGCCATTAAGTGCTGTCACCATTGTCATCATCTTCACTGTTGTCATCATCATCATGGCCATTCATGGGTAACATTCATCATCATCATCACTATCACAGTCATTGGCATGATGGTCAGTGTTGCTAGGTATCACGAGTTTATGATGGGTTAGGACTGTGCTCAAAATTTCACATCATTTAGTTCATTTGAACCTCTCGATAATCTTCATAACATTCCAGTTTTATGGATTAGGAAACTGAGACTTAGTAACTTACTACAACTTCCATCGTAGGTAGCTTGCAGAAACAATTCTAACCCTGCTCATGGAACACTTACCTTTGGCTCTTAGTCATTACATTGACTGCCATTAAGTACCAGATTTTACTTGTGATTCCTCTGGACATGGTGCTACATGGAGTGTGATTCTGTTCCTTTATCTGCTGTGTCCCTCTTTTTATCTAAGTGATGAGCAGAAAGGTTTGCTAGGAGAGTTTTAAAGGGTTAAGTGCTTTAAGAGAACAAAGCTGTAGAGATCAGTCTTGGGTGGATAAGGAACCGTGAGGGAATAAGAAATACTTTGTCCATTAGAACCTCTGCTACTGTGCCTCTGAACAAATGACAATAAAATAAAGAAGATGAAACTTCTGGGTGTTAAATTCATTTATTTATTTATACTATATTTGGCAAGCATTTATTATATTGTTGTTAGCACTGTACTAGGCGCTAAACAAAATATTTACACTCAGCAGAAATGCAAGCCCACATTCTTGCCTTGGAAAATAAACATCAACTGTACAGTATTCATAGGGTAACTCACTTGATATTTTAATCAACTCCATCTCATCTGAGTCTAGTACCACACACTTGGATATGTGCACATAGACACATACACAAACACACACACCTCTCTACACACTCCTTAAAGCAAAGGTCCAACAATGCCCAAAACACACAGATTCCAGGCAAAAACTTTCCAAATTCATCCAACAATTAAAAATAAACTGATTTTAAGAAATGCACACACATAGGACTTATAGAGGTTATTTCTACATCTCACCATCTTTACTCCTGGCAATACATGCTGTGTTACCTATGAGTAGTCTCTTTTTGGCTACAAATGTGTCCCATCTTCCATCTGTTCTTCTAGCAATATTGCTGGCCTACTGCCACTGAAGCTACATCAGCCTTCACGATGTCGTCTGAGTAGGTTTTCTCAAGTACCCGTTCATTTAGCTCTCCAGGTGAGGGTAGGCATATATAGTCTTCTGTAGTCTTCTAAGCAGGTTTAACTTTGGTTCCATATTAGCAAATGTGTATATTTCTGCTCTATTTACCAAAGTTTGCAACCTATTTTGCTAGGGTAGAAAACAGAGTCTAAAGTTCCTCAAGAAATTGCTGGCTGAGCCATGAGAGGGCTTAGCCCAGGGTCTCAATTTTTCTTTTATAATGGGATGTCAGTTAGAGGTGTACCTATTAAAGACAATGCACCCTGAATTTTATTATATTCTTTCACACTTTGCTTTTCTTTCCTTTTTTTTTTTTTTTTTTTAAAGTCGAGTCTCACTCTGTCACCCAGGCTGGAGTGCAGTGGCACAATCATGACTCACTGCAGCCTCAAACTTCTGGGCTCCAGTGATCCTCTCACCTCCAGCCTCCTAAGTAACTGGGACAACAGGCATACACCATCCTGCCCAGCTAAGTTGTTTGTTTTTGTTTTTTTTCCCTATCATTTTTTTCCCGAAGACGGGGTCTCACTATGTTACACAGGCTGATTTCCAAACTCCTGGCCTCCAGCGATTTTCCTGCCGTGGCCACCCAAGTTACTCCGATTACAGGCATAAGCCACCATGCCCACCATGTTTTTTTCTTCTTTCATACATTTAAGTAACGTTTTTCTCTATTCCAGACAGTGTGCTATGCATAGGAGTTTTTACCCTCTTGAATTGAAGGCTGAGGTTCTCCCTGCCCACTCCTTTCCCTTTGTCCAGTCTCTCACTGTATGTATTCAATGCAAGCTGGTTAACCAGTTGGTTACGAGGTTGGGTAAGTTTCCACGTCAGCTCTGTGTATTACTCGGAGTTTGTCCTTGAGAAAGTTACTTAACCTCTCTGCATTTAGTTTACTCATCTGTAAAAGACATACTCAATAAAGAATGGCTATTATCTTTAAATTGTATTATGGTGATGTATATTTATATTTCAGTCTTCATGTAGAAGGCAATTATCTATGTATCGAACTCATTCTGTAAGTTGTAAAAAAAAGTATACAAATGCAATGTGGTGTTATTATTTAATACAAGGTTTAATATAGGCTTTAATGTAGAGTTTGTGTCAAAGAGAAGTGAAAAATGTTTGTTGAACACCTACTATGTCTTAAGCATAGTGCTTTACTTATTTTGCTTAACCTAAAAAAGTTCAATGATGTAAAAATATTAACAGCCTTCTTTTATTGTGCAATTATCTAACAATCTTAATAATATAAAAAGTAGATATTACGGTGATAATGATTCTGATTTTATGAAGAAATAAAAATAAGGAAATACAGCTCAAACATTAACTTATCCAAGGAAACCTGGCTAGTAAGTGACAGAACCAGGATATGACCCCAGGACTATCTGCTGGCAGGGTCTGAGCTCTTTCTGCTAAAGCACATACTTTTCCTAGATGGAAGCAATGTATAATAGAAAAAGCCCAAGTTAGGCTGATGAAAAGAAAAATGATACTGAACTAATAAAATATTTATATTTATAGGCAAAATGCCCTCATTGGCAAAATATTAATTTAATTTATAGAGTGTTTTATATCCCAGATAGTATGGCATCCACATAACTGCAAATACAGAAGTTACCAAAGCTAATGTTTAAAAGAATTCTTTGCTTAAAGTTCTTAACATTCATAGTATTTTTGCTTGCTTGATAATAGAATGATGATGTCCAATTTGACAATGTAGGCAGATGTATTCATTTTTAAAGGTGTCACTTGGAACGTTATACCATTTATTTATATCCTATAGCTGATTAGTGACCTGACCTGTTTAATAGACGTAACTGGTAAATGTTTGGTGAAATAATAAACATATGCACTGAGTCTTTATCTCCTAACTTGAAGATCTTAGAGAGTTGTCAAATGCTAAATAAACAGAGACTGGTTCCTTTTTCCAAAAACTGTCTGTTCATCAGATAAATGAAGCATGTAAACTACGTGCATACACTACTTTGCTTTGTTTTATGCTATGCCTGTTTGCAAGAAATTGTAACCATTTTCCTTAAAATGGCCGAATTTAACTTAATTTTTTCCCTCAACATATTCATAAGACCTTAGATTATTATCAGTAATTATCAGTATGGCTTAGCAAAGGAATCCTCATCAAAGAACTCATAAAACAGGCTTAATAAAATT
Source organism: Cacajao melanocephalus (assembly GCA_963573385.1). Taxonomy (NCBI): domain Eukaryota; kingdom Metazoa; phylum Chordata; class Mammalia; order Primates; family Pitheciidae; genus Cacajao; species Cacajao melanocephalus. The sequence goes on along the minus strand of CAUYLG010006296.1, from coordinate 27,298 downwards.
TGTATCTTGTAGACTTTATTAATTTCTAGCACAAACATCTCACTTTAAAGCTTCCAAAATGCTTGCACATTCCTAATCTCATTTTACCTATTTGTGAGATAAATCATGTTAGTTTTCCAGTTCTATCAATTATGAAACTGGGATTCTGAGATGTCGTTTAAATTGCCTGGGCTCACATCAACCCATAAGCAGCAGAGACAAACTTGGGAGTAATTACTCCCATCCCACCAGGCTTCTTTCTGTCTTAGCCCTCTCCTTATTCTTCTACCTCTCTCTGTGGCAATACCATGTGATGGAAATAATGACGGTTTTCATATACCTCTTTGTCCCATGTGCTGGGTCCTTGCAATATCCTTCCTATGGTTCTGTTCCTCTGCACAGCTCCTTTATAGCATCATAAGGATATAATGATAGGGTGGAATCCCTATCCCCTTCCCCCACGCCCAGCAACACAGCTTCTCTCTGATTTCTCTGGATATCCCAGACACAGGAAGGTAGGGCAGCTGGGTGTATGGGCCACAATGATTGCATTTCCTTCCAAAATAGTTACGATGATTTTTGTTAACTAATCCATAAACGCTTAATACCAAAATACTTACTGGTAGGTTCTATATAATTCTCGTTCTGCCATGAGCAATTTGTGGGCTTTGAGCTAATCGTTCAATCATTTTAGGCCTCAGTCTACCGATTTTACAGTGAGAGAAAAAGACTAATTTATGCCAAGTCTATTCAAACTTTAAAATATTATTCATCTATGAAAATGGTATTTGGCATAATTCAAAAAACAACAGTGCTCAGGAAGCTAAGATGTAATTAATAAATAGAATCCAGTAAGTTTTCTCCCTCATGTTTTATATAATGTTGCTTATTCTATCAATTTCATTTTGCTTCAGTTTCTTGCAAATGAACTACAAAGGTGACTGTATAAAGATTAATTCTATGATGTTGGTAACATGAACTTGAATAATAAATGCTATTGAAATACAGTTATTACTTTTAAAATGTAGGGGGTTCAGATAGGACTATATTGGGATATAATTATTGATTTACAAATAAAGTTTAGAAAATAACAGGCTTTGGAAGTAGAGAGTAAAGCTGGAATCCCTCATAAGCAATGGACTCTCAATTCACTTGTCAATGTACATCCTAGATCAACGCTTGCTCAGAACAGGTTACAAGTGTCACACTAGTTAATCCATATTAACCAGACAGGACAGAAACGGACATTTTGTGTCACCAGAATGCCCAGCCACTTGAATCTGTCTGGGACCCCATTTTTTAAAAATGCAGTGGTAGCAGAATAAGACAGACATGCAAGAGAGTCAAATGTTTTCCCAACTGCAGAAGCAAACACTTTGCCAGTAATTCCAAATAACTTAAAATGTGGCCTTGCTTCTCTGTCTCCCGATTTTACTATCAGTACCAAGCCAAGAGTCTAAATATTAATAGAATTATTTATACAGGCTGTTGTCCACCTTAATGCAGATTTTTCAGATTTCTTCTGCAACTTGCTGTATCTCAACACACAGGATCCTCTTTTTACTCTTGTGTTTGCTCAAGTTACACAAGTAAGTTCATGAACATTTTGTCAATACATGATTTCCAATTTTTTTTTTTTTTTTGTGGGGAATATAAGTTGTCCCTGTGTTTATAAAGTGACAGGATCTAGAAGGATGGTGTCAGGCTAGCCAACTTTTTCAACTCACTAAAATCAAGTGCTGTTATTGAGACAGATGAGCCATAACATGGCACAGAAAGAAAGTCCACAACTGAGTGCAGTGACCCTCTCCAACTAGAAATAATCTTGAAACATGGTATATGAGTGTGATCTCCTGGGGGGTACCACATACCTTGGTAGAGAGGGACCGAGCCAGGGGGTGGCCCATCCATTTGTGTCTACGCTTATGGGGTGGCAATCTTCAGTTGCCTACGGTCGACGCAGAAAGACAACATCTGTTTAAATCAAATCTCTCATCCATCCCTTTTAATGTTTCATGGCTACATGGTGTTTATTCCAGTCCATTCTCTTTCTAGCACTCTAAGGAGCAGGGGGAGCAGGCAAGAGACCCAGCAGCAGTCTGTTTGCCAGGAACTTGCACAGCTAAGGTGTCTAAATATTTTTTTTTGCACTGTTATGCCATCACTTAAGGATCAGTTAACTGGCCTCTGTGGCAAACTGCTGTTCAGTGACTGGTGCCATCCTGTGCGCTGGGCAAACTGACACCCATGACCAACGCTCCCTGTGGTTTGCCCTGTTTCTCAGGTTCCCTAAGACCTTACCGATGGCACCTGTTAAAGCTGCTTCTGCTAAGCTGTTCTGCATTTGTCTGGCTGGATTTGGACTTCCTGGATCTCTGACTGAATACAAAGTGATTAGAGAGCCCAGTGTTTGGCAACAAGTGCGATGGGGAGTACTCTGTGTGTGGGTCCACAGGAACACAATGTGTTCTTCATAACCCCATGCAGGGAGCGCCCAGCTAGATTCCCTGTGCTGTGGAGATCAAAATGGTCTCCTTTGTCGTCAGCTGTTTAACAGCAGCTGTTTAATGTAATTCCAAATGATTTGCTTGAATGAAGTTGTCATTCTTGCAGTAATCTTTAATTTAGTAAAACACATAGCTGAGCAATGCTATTTTTAATGTTATTTTAGCTTTAAAAAAGTTTCCAATCCCCATATTTTTCATGTCAATGACAGATCAAAATCAACTGGGAAATATAAATTACACAAAGGAGAAAACTAGATATTAATATCAGTATTTTTCTCCCAAAGTTAGTCAAATGCTAATATGCAAATAGAGGTTTATCAAAACAAACCAAAAAGAAGTATAATGAAGTTAACAGAAGAAATTTTGCATCATAAACATTGTCCTCATTTATCACTAAATATAAATCGCACCTTTCTTCTGAGGAATATGTCTCATGTTAATAAACTCAAACAGCTAGTCCAGGAAAAACATTTTAAAGATTTAATGTTTTAAACATTTGGACTATAGTGTTCCAACAATACAAAGATGACCACAAATCAACCTACCTTCCTTCCTTCTTCTTCCTTCCTTCCTCCCTTCCTTCAACTTTATTGATTATCATCCATTGCAGTTTGCAGAGAAGTCTGTTTACAAGGCAAAAAATGCCTGGCCTGTGTTCTCAGGCAATTCTGCAGTTCTCCTGTGAACAATAGAGGGCACTGATGCTTCTAATCTGGCAGACATCGCCTCAGAGAGAACAAAATCGCTCTCCTACTTGTGGCTTGCCTTCTAGCTAGCCAACCTCTGGGTACCACATTCCATTTGTGATACACATTCTGTCTCCTAAGAAAGCTACTTTTATGCTTCTCTACTCTATTTGTTGATATTCTATGTCCAGTTTTCAAAGCACTGCATTAAAAAGCTGTTCTTCAGTCATAGTTTGTGATCTTTTTAAAAAATATCTCCTGGCTTTTCTGATTATGAATGGGTGTTTCTTCTTACCTTACTGCTCTTCTTCCTAACCCTATTTAAATACAATTCATTCAGAGATGATGCTACTTGCTAGCAGCTTGGCTTAAAAATGAAAACTCCATAGGCTCAGACCCTTTATAAATATGTCCTGACAACCTACTGTCCAGTGACATGTATTTATCAAATGTCACAAATTAATACATTGATAGCCACCAGGCCACCACCTGAAGAAGAACATACTGTGATGCAGTTCTTTACGAAAGAGAGCTATTTACCTTTTTTTTTTTTTAAAACTCAAAGCCATAACAATTTAAACTGTTTCACTTGAATCAAATGAGATGCATCATCCATTTCCCTGATGTGCTTTCAGTAAAGAAGAAAAGCATTCATACGAAATACCTTAGGAGAGTGCTCTGTGTTTAACCATTTTCTCACCATAAAAGCTAAAATCACCTAATCAGAAAACGCTCTATCATTTTACACTGAATGGTTCATAAGAACATAAAATTCCATTTAGCACCGCTACCAGCTCTCATCATCTACCCTTTTAAAATGCTTACCCATCTTTCTCATTGCTATTCAAAGAAACAGATTTATTTCTCACCCTGGAGTTGGGAATTTTGGCATGCCAGATTGAAAATGTACCCAACACCAAGTAGTGGATGGGTTATTCTTAGTCTCCTTACACGCTTAAGAGAAAATGGGGCAGTGTATGTCTCTAAATCAAGTGAAGTTCTTTGGAAACTATGACTTCAGCTGTAGCGAGATTAGTGAGGCTGTTGTCATATTAGAAAAAGAACTGGGATCATGAACAATAGAAACGCTAGTCACGGCAAAAGAGATGAAGGGGCAAAATCTTAGGGACTGTGAGAAGAGGTTGCAGAATTATTACCATATTCATCATACTTCTGATTTATTTTAACTTTGGTTATGGAAATTAGAGAAATTCCTCCAATGCCTTTTTGATGTCTCTGAGCAACCACTGACATTTGGTGGGGGGTATTTTGCCTCAGCCCAGCTGTGCTAACCCCTTTCATCATTTCTCTCCTGTTCCTTTCAACTGCCCTTTCTCTGTCTGCCCCTCCACTCGCTTTATTCTTTTCCCTTTTTTTCCTCCCTGCCTAGGCATCAGGGCCTGGGAGCTCCAAGTAGACCCAAAAGACACAAGCGTGGCTAGAATAGTTCCTGTTTCTTCCCTGATGAAGTCAAGGGAAAAGGCCTCCCTAGATAACCTGTCCTTTCTCTTCTTTGCTCAAGGTTTACAAAATAAAAATCAGAATCGTTTGTGTTAACCTTTCTTGTGTTTTAGAGTGTTTATCATATTAGATGGAAGAATATTCGGCTGATTTGTTTTTTCTTTTTGGAAGAAGCTGTTTCCATGCTGTGGCTGAGCTCTCTGGCAGCCAACAGTGCCTTTGATTAGAAGGCTACTTCATAAATTACAAACCACCAGAGTGAGAGTCATTATGTAGAATGGGCTCTGCCATCTGGTCGTCCACTCTCTACATGATAAAGGCCGTCATCTTTGCTCTGTGGCTTGGTTACCTCAAGGGGTCCTCAGCCACAGCACTGAAAGAAAATAGTTCCAAGCTCACTCGGCCTTTTAAACCTAAATGCTTCAGGCACTTGGAAGGGCTATTATTCCCATTTAATAGATGGGGAAACTGAGAAGTAAAAGAGTTAAGTATTTTTGTAAAAAATCCGGTACTAAAAATGTATAATTTGCCCTTTGTTTCAATAGCAAGAGATCAGAGTCCTCTTTTTTCTGCTTTCTCTCTGTATAAGAAATTTCACAAACATTTCATTTCCATTTTCTGAAAAGTTCTGTCAATGGAAATTACGGGTGCATGTGACAGGAGAGAATGAATTTCTTATTAAACAGGTAGGCACTCTGCAACAATTCATCTCTGCTGCCTCTAAAGAAAGAAAAATAAAAGTTTTTTTAGTGAAGTTGATAAAATGCCAGACAGGAACTAATTCTTTACTTTTATGTATGTTTCTTTCCTGAAGCAAACAGGAGAAACATACCTCTCTTTACCTCTGGAAAGCAGTTCAGAACACACTGCCAGAGGTCCTATTCTCTTCAGAAAGAACTTCCGGGCATTTGAACTAAAACTGACCAAATCAAAGAACTGTTTAGCCCAGCATGGATTCAGTATGAGGGGAATTACTAATTATTTGAATCTGAGATATTTCTCTCTTCCTATATTAATGTACTTTTAGAACAGTAGCGTATAGTGGCAAGAACAAATATTCTGGACCAGTGGCTGGGTGCCATCTGGTTAACTAACTGGCCCATGCCTTATTAGCTATCTGGCCTTGGGTCAGTTAGTTAACTTTATTGAACTTCAGTTTCTTCCTCTATGAAATGGGTTTAGAATAGTAACTACTTCATTGGACCACTGGGAGAATTAAAACAGTAAAATTGTTATAGTGATTAAAACAGAATTGTTTCAATGAGAATCTTTTGCTGCCTTCTCACTAATTTTTTTTCTCTCTCTCAAGATTAAAAGTTATAAAAATAAAAGAAAGTTAGATTCACAATCACCAGTAGGTTTATACAAGGATGATGGGGACAATGTCTTACTTCTATTAGTGGAAATAATATGTTTGGATTTGCTGTCTTTCTAACCTCTAAGCATTACCAATTAACATGGGCAAATGATAACTGAAGGCAAACAACCATACATCTATATATTGATACACACACACACACACACACACACACACACACACACACAGAGTAGTACCTATCATTAGAAGTTCCTATGCATACACAAACATGTTTCTTGTATTCTTGTATTGAAAGTTGGAAACTGCACACTAGTGCTTATGTTTCTTTGCAAAGATATGACAATTCAGTTGGATGCTTTCAATTAATGTTCAGAGACTTCTGCCTGGCCTGTAATGTCAGACTCTTTTCTTATCAAAGAAGGTTGGAATTTATGAGACATGGCAAGGGAAAGCCATCAAAGGGTACTTTTAAAGTCCATATTAACGATTACTCCCACCCTCCTTTTAAAAAATAGTAAAAGAAAATTTCAGGAAAGGAGATCAACAAACTAATACTACTACTGCTTATAGGTTTCCTTTTATCTTAAGTCTATGTTCTGATTTAAAAAAATTGATCTCAGAGATGCATTTGTGCTTTCTGCATATTTTATAATAGTTGTGCAAATACATAAAAGTGTATATATTCTTACATTCATGTGGTATAGTCCTTTAACAAAGTGTACAGGTATAGTCCAAATAAACTTAAAGCATACATAATTTCCTAGATGAAAAGCAAAAACTCTTTGGAAATATTAAGGATTATGTATCATGACTTCATATCAGAGTGTAAGAAACCCTGGCTTCAGATATAACAGGAGGGAGGAGGTGGGGAGTGGTAAGAAGGACTGGGTATGCATGCATTGTCTACATTTTCTTCAGAGCAGAAATAAAACCAGTCGCCAGTGATCTTGCACGCAACATAAAGCTGGGCTTCCTGGGCTTGTGCTGCTCAGCTGTGACTCCACTCAGTGTTATCAACTCTGTGTGGCATTTGGTTATCCTACCATCGTTGCTCGCAGGCCTTTTGTCAGAAACCATGCTGATTTTACTGCCAATTTTTTCTTCCCAAACCATAAGAGCTTTCAAAAGTAACTTAATGGGAAGCAGCTAGACATTTTAAAAGAAAAGGAGAAAAAAAACAAAAAAAATCCAAACCTTCTTCCTTCCAAATATTCCGAAATATAAGACCAAGAATGAATGTGACCTTGACCCAGCTTATACATTTCACCAAGCAGTCTAAGCCCTGGGGAATCCCAGGTCTTCCCTCCAGAGCACTTACACACATACTCAAATGATACAGAGCTGTTTTAGGATTAACTTTTACAAAAGAATGGAAGTACCTCAAACTTTTACCCTAGAGTCCCGTATCTTTTCAGTATTTCCAAAAACATTTAAATTGTGTTTTCCCCTCTCTATCACCCTGCAAAGGTGACAGTCAACTTTAATCATTCAACATCCTTTTGAGAGCGTCTTTCCTTCTGCATCCTTAGTTCAGATTTACCAGCAACTGTTAAAAAATATCTCCCTAGGAATTCTATATAAGAACAATGAGTTTGGCCTAAGCTACTACTGTGATGATTCAGAGATAATCATTCAGCTTCCGGGCTCTATTTAGATATTTATTTCAGTCACTAATTTCAAATTTTATTCCTTAGTAGCTAAGTCAGTACAACCAGGCAAAAGAGAAAGAACTTACATTTTTATTTTTTGCCACATTTTAATCTAGTTGGGTAAAAGATTTGGTGGGAAACTTTGAAAGTAATGAATCACACGTTCTCAATGATTTGTGGATTTCACTCTCAAACGTTCCTTTTCTATTTCAACTCCATTATAATGGATAATTGAGAACTGACTACACAGATGGGGAATGCATCCATCCATTCATTCAACAAATATTTCAAGATGATGACAGGGACATCAAATTTGCTACATGTAACTAGGCTTTCTTAAAACAGGCAGATTATGACAGACTATGGAGGAAGGACAGTATAGTTTTCATGTTTATATATTTTGAGTATTCCGTGAACACATTTACAAAGAAAAATAAAAAGAAAGGGGATGCATCACAGATATCTTATGGGTTCCAAAGCAATTCATGATTGTATCACATCTACTGTTTTTTTAATAAGATATTTTTAATGAAATCTGACTTTACCTTTTTTCAAAGCAGCAAATTGGTGAATTTTTGATGTTTTGTAATTTCCCAAAGTATGGTTTTATATTAAATGTCATTCCTCCCAGAGTGGTAGCAAATTGCATGATTTGCCTTTAAAGCAAAAATTAATTTGTGAACTTCAAGTCATGATTTGTCTTCATTCCACCTAGACCAGGACCCCCCCCCCGCCCAAACTCAGCTACTATATAATGTAAAAAGGAACATTTAGTTAAGTAAATGGCTAAATTAACAAAGTGACTACATCATGCACCTTTTACATAGAATATCTTATCCTGAATTATCAATTATATACAAACTACATACTATATAGAAAATAGCTTTGTTATATCCAGTAGCATATTATACTGTTGTTGGTGAAAATAAAATTCCTTTTCACTCCTATTTCCTCATATTTACCTCACATGGTCCCCACATATAAGGAAAGAGTGACCTTTATAACTCATGCTGTCAGTCCCCAACACTCAATCTCCAAATTCTGTGGAGTCTCAAGTAGCTGAATCAGAGCAATCAGTAGATGTTTATAGAACTGAATCTTCTTTCTTTAGTGTAGACCATCAATGGCAGAAACAACAAGAAACAGTAAGCATTTTTATGCTAAGGATTTACTTTGCAATACATACTGTTTAAAAGCTTTTCAACTTCTATTCCAGGGGCTACTTGCATCTGCTAATTTCAAGGATTCTACTTAAACAGTGAATATGTTTCTCCTGGATGAGAGCTCCCTATTAGCAGCAATACAGAGATGTTGCCTGACCCTGCCCACCCCTGCACATTACAGAATCTAAAAAAACTAACTTGCCCCCAGAAACCTGAAATAGTTTGGATCCAAGTAGTGTGCATTCCCAAAACTCTGTTGTACCCCAGATAAATCTAGCTTCTTGCTGCCAGATCTTAAGGAAGACTGTGTACTTTAATTTTCTCATCTGAAAAATGTAGATAGCATCTGCTCTATCTAACTTACAGGCATGTGTGGAAATAGATGCAATAAAATGGAAAGCCTGGCATTCAATAAAATCCATTCTCTCCCCAACCTCATCAAAACCAAACTACTGAAAAAAAAGCAACATACAAATATTAGGGTTTTTTTCTCTTCTTTATGTATTCCAGGATATCAGAATGATATGTTACATTGGACAAGTTCAAAGAGTCTAGGAAATATGCCATTTCCTGGTCCCAGAATAAGAGAATAACTTAGGGTAGGGGGATTCAGGTTATTTTAACCAGCCAGGCATTCCTACTCATTTTTCTCTGTTTATCACCACAACAGGAGCTTCAACGAGAGAAATTCGTACTTATCAGAATCAAGAAAATCAGGTTCTTTCTCTCTTTGACAGATAGAGTTCTCACAATGGGTCTTGATAAAGCCTTTTCCCCAACTAGGAATTGGGAGATAGCTCATTCTAGCTACTTTAAAAGAGAACAAGGCAGGGAAGGGGAGGTATGGATAAGATTTCCAAAGCTAGAGAACTTGCAAACATCTAAAGAACCCAGTATTTATTTCAAGAAATTAAAGAGTGAAATGTTGACAACTGAAATAACAGAAAGCTGAAGAGGAATACTCTTAGTACTCTCATTATATTCTATCACATAAAAGTAGTACACTTTAAATGTGTACAACAATTCTCTATGCAAAGAATGGTCCTCATTGGTTTTTGAGAATCTTTGGGATCCAACAGGACCAGCATGGACTAGAGGAGAGCTTGATAAATATTATCCTAAATAAGCCCATATCTCATAACTGGTAGATTTCTAGGGTATGGAAACCCATCTCCCCAAGACCAAGGTGGGAGATGCCAGTATACAAGAGCCCTTCTAAACTCATTCCGTCTCCTCATAAAGGCATTGCGATAGCTCCCAGAACTCCTATCTAAGGTTGTCATTGCAACTTTATGCGATGCTTTGCTCTAAACAATTCACTAATTCAGACTGTAAATCTTTATTATAAAGATTTCCTTCTTCTAAGCAGTAATTCTCTCTGCTCTGGTGGGGAGAGGAATGATTTGTTTTTTCGTTACTGGTTATTTATAAGATATCTACTCTAGATTAGTCCTGCTTGAGTGACATCCTAAATGGCTCCATTCCCCAGCAGTACTCTACTTCTGATGGGAGACTGACAACCTCTACTTAGAATGTCTTTCATGGTACACAATGAAGTGTAAAACTGCTGTGAAAAAGCCCATGTTTCAAAACAAACCATCTCTATAATAAGCACTTAAAACACTTTTCATTAATATATTTCTCTGTGTATAAAACAAAAGCTTAATGCTGCAACATGGCCTTTGACAATATTTTTTTTTTGCAAAAATAAACACTATTTCAGTTTTTAGCTAGACCAAAATAATGAAAATGTAAGTGAGGCTTGCTTCAGATTTTACCCACATCCACACTCTTAATGCTGGTGCAAACTGTGTTGTTTTCAACCAAAATATTAAAGTTCAACAAAAATCCAAAGGCAAAAAGCCTGAATTAGTAAATATAGAATCTATCAACCTTTCTATCTCAGGTATTAGCAAATATCTTTGATCTAGAGAGATACAGTCCTGTCTAATCTTTATCTGAATTTGCAATTAAGACTTCAGAGCCACGGATATCTGTACACAGTTCTGTACACAGTTCTGCTCTCTTAATTTTAAATGACTGGACCCAAATCAAATCAGGCTTCAAATATATTGAAAAGTAAATGCCTGATGTCTAATAGATAGTACTCTTTAATACAGCTAATGCTTAGTGCCAGCTTTAGGAGCTCAGGAGCTCCAGAAATAAGAGAAATGCACAAATAAACAGCATGAAAAAACAAGAGGAAGAAAGAAAGAAAATCCTCCTTGGAAAACTTGTCATGAGATTATGATGACTTGATTCTTTACTATAAATATAAAAGCAAGCAAATTCATATTGATTCCTTCCTGCCATACCCCCTCCTCCCTTGATCTAAATGTGCTCTGAATTAGATTCCCATTCACTTCCCTTAATTGTCACCTCCAACAGAATATTGTAAGAGCCTCAAAATGAAGCACTTATGAGTTTTCTTTTTCAATCTCTTGTGGGCTTCTCTCAGTTTATCGCAAATGAACAATCATGTTGGAAGGGGCTCCGTCTGTTTAATGTCATTAGTGATTGTTTCATAAAACAAACAGCCGCTCCACCATTCGGCTGCAGTTAATCTTAAATCTAAATGTGGCGGCACTCAGGGAGAGCCTCAGACGTGGTTTGTTCTCACCAATGCAAGTCTCTTAATCTATTGCAAGTCAAGGCGCTTATCTCTCTGCTCAGTTCAGAGCAGGGATTTCTTTGTCCAAATACTAAACCAAACCCAGTTAACATTTTGAGTCCAGAATTTTTTTTTTAAAACCTCCTGGGCAATGTTTTTAAAGCGACTCGAAGTCTACAGTATATTTATTTATTGACTGTACTATTTTACAAATATTTTCCCAATACTGACAAAGTCAAATTCTTTTTCAGGTTGGCGCCTACAAGCCAGCCTAATCAGTGAGTTTGGGAATCCTGATAAAAGGCTAAACTGAGAACAAAAACACATTTACAGACCTGGGAATGATGGGTACTTGGAAAGTCAAAGAATTCTGGGGGTTATATGCTCCCAAAAGAGTCTGATTACCCCCGCAAATGAGGCTCAATCATTATTATCTTAACAATAATATTATTTTTTAGCATAGGCATGGTCTTGAGTACTTACTATTAATTTTTTCATGGAAATAGCCAAATAACCCCTAAGAAGGTATTATTATCCCCATTTTCAGATAAAGTAGCTAAGCATGAGAGAGGTAAAGAAACTTGCAGGACGTCACACTGCTGGTACCAGGCAGACCACAGGAAGTCACACTGCTGGTGGCATCATTTAAAAAAAGGTCTAACTGTGTTTGAAGCATATGTTTCTAGCCATAAGACCCTATTAAAACTGGCCATCACACCAATTGGAAAATCCATGTCTATAACAATCATATATTCTGCAGTTCCTGGGAGACTTCTAATTTGCAAGTTTTTGTAGCTCTGCCAGATAATGTGCCCCAGATTTTTAGTGGAAAATATTATGGTTCTACGCTACAGTTTCTAGCAGTGGAATTCTGCCTGTTGCTGCTCAGGCTCAGATAGCAAAGGCTGCTTCGACAAATAACTACCCAATTTGCCACCAGAGCTTAATGGAGGGGCTCTGTCCAAGTTCTCTGACTTCGTCTCCCCAGGTAGAAACTTTCAGGTTCCAGCTACAGCCCTGTGTGCACCCCCTCAAACCTCCTGAGGGTCTCCTCTACCTACCACGTGCTTTTCCCCCCATTCACTCAAGGCCTTTAAACCTTTGCCTGCTCTTCTGTTGAGTTCTTTTTTTGATTTTTAAAACCCTTTTGTTGTTTCTAAATTTCCACCAGCCCCTAGATAAAACCAAAAGATACTGGAAGGCAGAAATCAAAACATGAAACTCCTTACATAGTATTGAATAGCCACTCAGTCAGCCGATAAGCTGGAAAACATTCATTGAGTACCTGTTAGTCCCAAGCACTAGAATATTTGCTTCTTAATATACCTACGATGCTAATAGAACAATTTTTTTTCTTGCTCTAATAATTTGTTAAAGAGAATCTGAAGGTCGCACCTCATTCATATCTCTCTGCTCTGGCCTTTTGGAATGATTTTTCAGCTCTTTAGAGGGGATGAGGAGACAAGCACTTTTACCTCCAAGCATTGGCATAAATGGTTCCCTCAGCCTAGTAGATTATCATCCCTCTCCTTACTTGCCTAGCTCCGGCTCAACCTTCAGATCTTAGATCACATGTCACTTCTTCAGGGATATGCCCCTATTCACTGCATCCCTAAATGGGACAAGTGTCCCTCTGATTGGTTTCCACAGCATCCAGGATTTCCCCACGTCCTGTGCATGTCTCCCACATGTCTGTAAGCACCATGAGGGGTAGGGACTGGTCCACGCGTCTGTAAGCACCATGAGGGGTAGGGACTTGTCTGTCTTGTTCAACACTGTTTCCCCAGCACAAGGGACCATGCCTGGTACAGAGGTGGTGCCCAATAAATACTGCCTACATGGATGGATGAATAGAAAAAAAGGTGTGTATCTTAAAATAATTTTTTTCTCATAACCAATCAAAAACTTCTCAAGTTCTTTTAAAATGGAGATAGAATATTTATATTCTGAAGAATATATATAAGAAACAATATAGAGAAGAATATAAGACTATACATAAGCATATATCTCTATATATATGAATATATAAATATATAAATGACAGTTAACTGATATCCACGGCCTGGGTTTTTGCTGTTTTAAAATTCAAATTGAAAACCCTGGATGGTGCAATGCATCCATAGTCCCAGCTACTCAGGAGGCTGAGGTGGGAGGATCACTTAAGCTCAGGAGTTTGAGGCTACAGTGAGCTATGATTACACCACTGTAGTCCAGGCTGGGTGACACAGGGAGACATTTTCTCTAAAAGTAACATAAATTAATGAATTTAAATTGAGAGAGAATAAAGGACATTTTGGATGGAGTTAAACACAACCCAGAAAAGATAAGGGCAGGCTTTAGCAGAGGGATCAGAAGAAGGAGGACATGTACATTTCTCATGTTTTGCAGTTTTAACCAGGAAAATCACTATTTTATTAATATGTATCTAGAATTCAATTCAGTTTAACCAGTAGTCATTGATTGTTAGCTGATAGGATAGACATTCTACTAGGCATTATGAGGTGGTGAGAGGTGAAAAAACATCCCAGTTGTAAGAATGTATAAGCAGAGGGCTGGGCGTGGTGGCTCATACCTGTAATCCCAGAAGTTTGGGAGGCCAAGGCAGACGGATCACTTGAGGTCAGAAGTTTAAGACCAGCCTGACCAACGTGGTGAAAGCCAGTCTCTACTAAAAATACAAAAATTAGCCAGGTGTGGTGGCAAGCGCCTATAATCCTAGCTACTTGGGAGGCTTGAGGCATGAAAATCTTTTGAACCCAGGAGGCAGAGGTTCCAGTGAGCTGAGATCGCACCACCGCACTCCAGCCTGGGCGATACAGTGAGACTCTGTCTAAAAAAAAAAAAGAATGTATAAGCAGGCTGTCCCCGCCAGTGCCTGCTATCTAAAGAAAACAACACTTAAAAACAGGAATAACAGCAACAAGGCAATACTCTGAAAGGAAGCAAAATTAATTTTCTACTTGTATTACCAAACCTTAAAAGGCTGTGCTTTCTGCATTGGGCTTAAACACGACCACAATTTGAAATACCTTAATACTTGTCAAGTAACAGAAAAAGTGATATGGCTCATTTACAAGTCCTGTCTTCCTTTCCACTAGTTCGTAATTTTAGGTATACAACTTGGAGCTGTCCAGCTCTTCAATCCAGTCCCCAGTTTTCAAGGAATCCGTTTCATGCTTTACACCCCGAAGATGTATATGTAGTTCTCCAGTTGTCTGACTCTCAAGTACTGCCATAATCGTACCTTGTAGTGGCTATTAACAATAACAATAGTAATACCAACACTCTGCCAAGTGTTTTAGCCCCATTGCTTTATTAATTCTCACAATAACACTCTACGATGGGTGTCATATTATTAAATGCCCTTTTTTCCCTTCAGACAGAGAAACTGAAGCTTGGAGGGCTGTGTAAATTGCCCAAGGCCATGCAGCTATTAAGAATGAGCACCCTGTAGTAATAGATCAGGCTAGGGAGCATTTTTTTTTTTTTCCTGCAACAGTTCTTAGGCTTAAAAACTTTATTCTTGAGCTCAAAACCTTTCCCACAGGAAAGGGAATGCCAATATAAGTGTAGAAGTACCTTACACAAACAAATTCCTGGATTATTATTCATATGAAATTCCCAAGATTGTAAATTTCTGAAAGCCTATGAAGCAAGCATTTAATACACGATTTTTTTGATTAAACTCATAAGTTACCTAAGAGTGCTAACTCCTATACAAATTTTCTTTTGATCAGTTCTCATCATTTATAGGCTAAAAAGCAACTGAAAAATGGGTTAGTGTAGGCAAGAACGGGAGACTATTATATTGGGAAGCCATTTACAACAGGAAATTGCATTGATGTGAGAAAATCAGTTGCGCTCATTTCCTCAATTCTTCATGTTGAGCTTTCCTTCTTAAATGTATTAGATGTATTTTCATATAATATTTAATAAAAATGTCTGGAACGTGAGTATTTTCATGCCATAACATGTTGTTGTTGGCCATGAAGACTCTTTAGGAGCACCATCATTTTCAATACATCACTAAGAAAAACAGTCTTCATTATATAGAAAAAAAATTCCATTGCTGTCAGCTGCAGTAGTTATACTGATTTTGAATTCTTTGGTTTTACAAATCCCATTTGAGTTCACACTACCTAACCAGTAAGGTGAGGCAGAGGATAAGTGGGAGAGGGAGTGTGAGGGAAAAAGAGAGGAGAGTGAGACCGAAACCTGAAATCAAAGAGAAAACTGGTCACAATATTAATGTATGCTTAGCATTTTTGGCTAAAGTTGATTATTACCTTCCCTGATATTGTAAGGTTAAGTTCAATTCTGTTTTTTGATTTGCAATTATTCTTCCCAGTTAAATTCACTCCAACGTTCAGTTGTTAAAGTTTTCATTGTGCACGGGCAGTCACACACGATGAAGAGAACAAAGGTTTTGGATCCCAACAGGTGTAGAGATGGATGGATCTCAGACAATTACCAGCTCTGGGTAAACTGCTCAAGGTTTATGATCCTTGGTTTTGTCATCTATAAAATGGAATAATAATGGCCTATATAGGTTTGTGATTATTAACTATAACAAATATAAAAACTTATGAGAATATTTAGCGCAGAGTAGGTATTTAATGTGTTATAGTCCTGTAGAGAAGATTAATCGGGGAGAAAAAAAAGTAAGTAAAATTCAGGACAGATTGAAATAAATGCTGGGATAGTTCAAAGCAATGTCCTGCAAGGTATGATACTTCTGTGGCTATCAGAATCTGCAGGGGCTCTTGTTAATCACACAAATTTCCATGTGTCTCATCTCAGATATATAGTACAGAGTCTCTAGGGGCTGGATTAAGGAATCTGCAAATCTGCATTTTCAACAAACTGCCTAATTGATTCTTTTTTTTTTCTCTCTCTCCCCCACCACTCCCCCTTTTTTAAATTAGAGAATGGGTCTTGCTAGTCTTGCTAGGTTGCCCAGGCTAGCCTCTTTCACTCTTTTTTTTTTTGAGACAGGGTCTCACTTTGTTCCCCATTGCGTAGTGCAGTGATGCAATATCGGCTCACTGCAACTTCTGTCTCCCGGGTTCAAGTGATTCTCCTGTTTCACCGCCTGAGTAGCTGGGATTATAGGTACGTACCACCACGCCTGGCTAATTTTCGTATTTTTAGTAGAGATGGGATTTCATCATGTTGGCCAGACTGGTCTCAAACTCCTGACCTCAAGTGATCTGCCGGCCTAGGCCTCCCAAAGTACTGGGATTATAGGCGTGAGCCATCACACTCGTCCCAGGCTGTACTCTTAACTCCTGTTCTCAAGTGATCCTCCTACCTCAGCCTGTCAAGTAGCTGGGACTATAGGTGTGTGCCACCTCACTGGGACCTAGTTGATTGTTATGTTCACTAAAATTTGAGATTTTCTACTAGAAAGAAAAAATAATTTGTATCCCTAAGAGATCCAACTGCAAACAGATGGTTCATGTAACCTGTGATCATTCTAGGAGGGTTGACTTGCAAAGGGTCTAATTGTAAGAGTACTAATTACAGGGGTAGAGGAACAACAGATACTGCAGGAACCCAGGGTGAAGAGCAGTGAAACTAGGCCACAAGGCCCAAAGTGAGAGGGCTGCCGGATTGCAGAACTTGGGAGAGGGAGAGTCGTATGAAGCGGCCGCCCTTTAGGTGACCATGGACTGAGCAATACTTCCAGCACAAGGCTTGGTGGGGGGTGAGGGGGCAGTAATCTGGAGTATAAATATCTTGTTCTTACTCTTCTTCCTCTCTCCAGTCTCTTACTGAGTTTCCCCATTGGTCAGAGCTAACTAGAAGTGAGAAAACCCAGAAGCCCCGTTACCAGTATTTGTCTTATTCATTGATAAGACTCTCTGTGTCACCTGGAGCAGAGAGCCTGTGGGAAAGGCTAGAGACTACCCCGGAGGGGCAGGTAGAAGATGTCTGGCCTGGAAGAGAAGAAAAGAGGTGGAGGCAGGAAGGGGGAAGACATCCCAAATAAAAGAGCTCTTGAGGTTGTGAATGACCAAAACACTATTGATACCAATAATAGTGATGATAATGGCTCTATTTATTATGTTCTGCTGCCCTAAGGACTTTCTACCTATTAAGCTGTTTGATGCTCACTATAATCATCCCTACTCTTATAAATGAGAAATCTGAGGTAGGGAAAGGTGAACTTCCCTGTTCAAGGTTACAGCTAGTTAGCAGGAAGCCAAGTTTATTTGCACAAGTTTACCTAGTTTATCAAGTTGATCCAGTCCCCTGAGTCTGTACTGACAGTTCTCCTGCTCTACTCTCTCCAGAGACACTGTCTGAGGGAAAGTGGGTTCCATGCTGAGGAAAGAAGGTGAGCAAACAAATGGAGGACATAAAGGTGCCTGGCGTGTGAGAAAAACATGAAACATGGTGGTGTAGTCAGACACTAAAGGATCTGGAGAGAGACAAGAAAGCCTCGAAAATCATACCTTGGAGTTGCTTTTTTTCCTCCTGGCGGTAGGGCGCTCCACTGCCTGACAAAGCTTTTGAACATGCTGTTCCTGTAACGTGGGTACTGAGCTAATCCCCGGACTTTAGCTGAACCCGACATGCTGAGGTTGAAGACAGCTTTATTGTTACTCACAAATAGAGTATTACGGATCCCTGGTTCTTTTTCACCTTTCATTTCTTGCGACTTTTTTTATCAGTAGCAATAGAAACAGAAACTCAAAATATCTCAAGGCAGTGGAGGCAAAAATAGAATGTAATAGTAAAGCAAAGCAAAGCAATCTTCGTCACAAATCTTGTAAAGTGAACCTGTCGGGTTTTGATCTCTTCATTCAGCGTACTTGTCCTCATGGAGGTGCACTCACTTGGAAAAACTGGGACAAAGGAAGCCGGTCCTTATTACTATGTTAGTATTACATCTCTCTCTTTTTCTCTACTTTCTTATGCTTAATCAATTCTCAGCCCACCACAAGGATGAAGATAACTCCCCACATCGGATATTTGAATTTATAGCTGCTGCTGTTTGGGGCACTCTGGAGGGAGGTACAATTATGCAAAGAAGACCGTATGTGTGGAGGAGGAGTGAGGAAAATGTAAGGAGAGAGTGGGTGAAAATCAACCCTGACTTTTCCTTGATTCTTACTGATACCCCCACTTCTTCCATCTTTCCCTCTCATTCTCACAGCCCCAGTCCAAATTTGGGGATTACTAAGATAAAAAAAGAAATAAGAAAACTGTTCATTCATTTACTGGAACTTTTCCTATATCATATGAACTGCTTTGGGACAGCAGCACATTCGATAGGTTTCAGTGCTAAAAAATATCTCAACACTTTGGAATGCTGTACCTGACTTAGTGGGAAAACCAGTGTGATATTTGATGTGATGGTAACAAATGCTTCATTATATATCAAGAAGATGTCTTTAATTTTTATCAGAAGTTACACCAGAGACACTGACCTATTGCCAGCATTTATATAATAAGAAAGTCAGAGTCTCTTCAGAAGGCTCTACCTTATCCATCACTGATCTCAATAATTCTGCTCTCTGGGGTCAGACATGACTCAGACTGAATGCCTCTGGCTGTAGATCCAGTGTTCTCTATCCATTATTCAGTTAGCATAGATGTTATATATTTGATTGTGGTTATTACATAATCTTTTTTCTGATCTAAAGCAATTTTTCTTCCCTTACAAATAAAACTTGATGAAGCTCGAATCATTTATAACCACTGAACTCGAAGTGATCTTACAATCATATAATCCAACTCCCTGTTCTAACAGGCAGGAAAACTGAGGTATAGCAAAGGGAAAGGCACTTGTCCAAGGTCATAATAAGTAGTGAACCTGACTCAAAGTGTTCTTTTTGATTTGTCTTGTCATGCTGACTCAGCAAACTATCCAGCGTTAACAAGGTTTTCCTTTCTTTCCTAGTTCCTCATATTTTTGAAGTCACATTGGCTTCTAAAAAAAGAAAAGAAAAAACCCACACACACAAAGGAGTGGGTATTGCCCAAAATTTCAAAGATACTATTTCTGAAAAATAAGGGCATAAGGAAAGAAAGAGGGGGTGATTTTTAAGCCTATGGACTAAAATGCCATCTAGATATGTTCCCTGCAATCTAATCACCTGCAGTGTTATCATGGGTTATGGTAACAGTGAGTTTAAAGCTATTTGGATAATAAGATACTGAGTTTTTGTCAGCTATAGCTCCATGATGTCTGTAAGTTTCAACATATCTCATGTTGGAAAAATACCAGCAATCTTTAAGCCTTTGATTGCTACTAGTACAGTTTACTTAAACAGATACATAACTTATACACTGCAAAGCAGATAACTGAGTAATTAGAGAGCAGTCACATGCCCGTGGCCATGTGAATGTACAAATGGCACAAGAGAATCCTTTACAAAATTTTCTTCTTCAAATGAATTTTCTCATTATGATACCTTATATTTAGTTTGTGCTTCAAAACTTAAGTATGTATTTGCTCCCAGGACAAGATATGGGGACAAAATGGGTAGGAAAAGTGTCATCTATTAAGAAAAGAGGGTGATTTAAAGCATCAGTTGACTTTGTTCCCAAACAACTTTGTTCCCATGAGAAGACAGTAACCCATTAGAAAGCTACAGCTGAGATTATTAGCTAAAATAAAATTTTTAAAGTCAGGGTGAAAAGTCAACAAATTATTTGCACCTACCCACATTGTTGGTATGTTTTATTATTGAAAGTGGTCAGCCCACTACGTGCTAAGCATTGAACATACATTGTCTCTAATCCTCACCAAAATCCTGAAAGGAAGGTGTTATAATTCCACTTTCAGTTGAGGAAATCCAGGTACTGTTCCCTGAGGCCAGACTATGGCCATAGCTAACAAGTACGGATTCTATTCTCAAACTGAAGAATGTATCTCTCCAAATTCCAAGGTATATCTTTCAACTATGCTGCCCTGTTTTAGCCTATAAAACACTCATACACATTGAGAAAGGGTTGGTGTGAAATTTCAGGAGAAGAAATGATTCTTAACATCCTAATATCTATAGTTTCCTTATACAGTCCCTCTTTAAAAACACTTCTTGGGGAAAGGATAAATCATCTTTATTCATTGATTACATGTAATTAACCTGTGAGGTAAATAGATACAGATACAGATATAGATAGATCTATCTATCTATTTCTCTAGCATCTATCTATCCATCATCTATCTATCTGTGTTTTAGAAGCAGGATCTTACTTTGTCACCCAGGCTAGAAAGCAGTGGCACAATCATAGCTCACTAAAGCCTTGAACTCCTGGGCTTAAGTGATCCTCCTGCCTCAGCCCCCTCAGTAGCTAGGACTACTGGCATGTGCTACCATACTCGGCTAATTTTTTGATTTTTTTGTACACGTGAGATCTTGCTATGTTGCTCAAGCTGGTCTCAAACTGCTGGCCTCAAGCAATCCTCCCTTCTTAGCCTCCCAAAGTGCTGGAATTATAGGTGGAAGCCACTGTGCCCAGCCTCTGGGAGGTAAATATTGTATAAATAAGTTCCATACATAAGGAAGCTCAACCTTAAAAAAGTTAATATCTTGTCTAGGATTGTCCTCTACTAAGAACAAGAGTCAGGAATTAAATCCTACCATGTATGTGGTTTAGGGTCTATGCTGTACCACTGTATTTTAAACCTTAAAATAGAATTGACATTAAGTCACATTTTTTGTGATATACTTCATATATTGTAAAATATATGATATACTTCATATGTCATAAAATATATGATATACTTCAACAAATGCCTAATATATGTAATTGACATGAGAAGCATGGAATAGATGCTTTAGGAAAATGAGGCAAAGAAAAAAATAATGATTAAAGATTGCCTCCTGACCTCAGAAGCCAGCTTAGGATTACCTCAAGAGGCAATTGATGAGAATTTAGCAGAATTGAGGAGTGAAGACCATTATGGCAGAGAATGTTTGATTAATGTCCCAAAATAAGAATGAACAGTGTAACTGCATTTCAGATGAAAGAAAGACCAACTACAAACAGGGTGGTCAGGGATTGCTTCCCAAGGGTGTCCTATGAAGTAGTCATTGAATAATGGGTTTTCAAAAGATATTCCAGGTAGATGGAATAACATAAGTAACTGTGAAGAGAAGGGAAAGAGTAAGCGAACCTAATTAGTTTAAGTATTTTGGCAAACAGTGTGAGATGACATTGGGAAAGATCATTTAAGACCATCAAAGGCCTCAACTTCTAAGCTAAAACTATGGGTATAGTTACAGGTCTTGGTAACCATGGAAGATATACTAGATGAGGAGAACAATCTAGTGCATACATGAAGCAGTCACATGTAAGTTGACCAGGAGTGTTTCCATAGTCAAGAAACTGTTATAAGGTTCCTTAAATAGAGTACGAAAAAATGTGAATCATCTTCTATTATAGGTAGGCACACTAGCCATAGGAATATGGGAAGAAATGACAAAATCAGGAATCAAGCTAAATACAGATTGTCAGGAATTTTCAAGTGACTGATAATGGAAGTAGAGATTTATAAATGTTAAATTTGAAATGCTGAAAGGACATCAAGCTGTACTCAGAAATATGGAAATCTCACAAAGACATGAGGTGACATGGAAAGCATGATTTTAGATTACTCTTGCATAGAGATGGTGGGTAGATAATATTGTTAAGAAAGAGAATAGAGAACTAATAGAGAGGAATATTAACTAAGGATAAGTCCACTTTTTAGAAATAGAAACAAAGAGACAGAGCTACCAACCAAGGAAAATGGAGAAGTGAATTAGGGTAGGGCAAAAAGAGCAAGGGAAGCTAGGCAAGCAGGTGAAAGATGGATAGAAAATACCACAGACATTGAGAGAAGGAAGGAGAAGAAATGGGAAACGAAAGTCACCCAATCTGGCAACAGGAAAACCCTGGTGAGTCTTTTGGTGGGCTGATAACTGGAGGCCAAGGGTGCACATCACTTAAGAAATCTGGTGGTCTATAGAAGGAAAATAAATAGAACTGACTCAAAAGTACCATATAATATAGATGAGTTGAACTTTTTATAAGCACAGAGGAGACTTGAGCATGTAAGAAAAGAAAGAGACCAGAGAGCTAGTTCCATTGTCCTGGATTCTTCTGCATTAATTAGCATTTATTAATAGTTTACTCGGCTGGGCGCAGTGGCTCAAGCCTATAATCCCATCACTTTAGAAGGCTGAGACGGGCAGATCACCTGAGGTCAGGAGTTCGAGACCAGCCTGACCAACATGGAGAAACCTGTCGCTACTAAAAATACAAAATTAGCCAAGCATAGTAGTGCATGCCTGTAATCCTAGCTAGTTGGGAGGCTGAGGCAGGAGAATCGCTTGAACCAGGGAGGTGGAGGTTGCAGTGAGCCAAGATTGTGCCATTGCACTCCAGCCTGGGCAACAAGAACAAAACTCTGTCGCGAAGAAATAAAATAGTTTATAAATGTTTGCATCTTTTCACCAGTATGTGTTTCCAGTATGAGCCAAAGCCTTTTAGCATTGGGAGATAGGGCAGCTATTTCTTTTTGCTCTCCACCTAATGTCAAATCAGAGTAGAATATAAACATTTTTCTTTCTCTGACCATATTTCTGCATATATATATTTCTCAGACATTCAGGTTTTTTTTAATTGAAAGAAAAAATGGAGTAAATAACAATGATTATTTACAATAAATAGCAGGTTAACAATATTAAGCATAATACACATGACACTTTACATACATTATGTCATCTCCTTAAAAAAACACATTTTAAGCAATAACAAAAAATACTTGTTTCATCTTTGGATTATATTTTGTACATAACTATTCAACAATTCCTGCACTTTTTTTTCAAAAGCTGATCGTAGATTCATTGTCAAGTCTCTACCACAATGACCTATGCATTTATCTTTCCATTTATCCAACCATGCATCTACTCACCTACCCATTCACCCATCCTTCCATTCATTCATTCATTTATTCATTAATTCACTGGTTCACCAAATATTCCTACTCTATGCTAGGTACTGGATGAGATACAGCATCAGTCTTGATTTACCAATTCCACTTTCTGTCTTGTTTTAAGAGACATGGTCTTGCTATGTTGCCCAGGCTGTCCTCAAACTCCTGGGCTCAAGGGATCCTCCTGCTCCAGCCTCCCAAGTAGCCAGGAAGCTGTCATGCACTTCAATTCCACTTTACTCTCAAAGGTACATTTCTTTGCCAAATGAACAAACTAGATTTCCATTAAGTGGAAATATTTAAAAGTCCAATAAATAACAAAAGAAAATGATACTTGCTTCTTATATTAATTTTACTCATCTAATAAAGGTGCTCAATAATGCTTTAGTACCAATATACATATGCTTATAACAGTATGTAAAAAATTCATTTGGAAAATTTAAATTAGGCACATTTCTAATTTAATGCCTTATAATTTTTTCCATAGCATGTGCATACAGTTATCTAATAAGTAAAATATGTAGAACAAGGAAGAAGAACCCTGCCCTAAGGGAATTTATAATATATTCTAATGTATTCTAATGGTGTGTGAAATATACATCTAAACTCAAAATTTGTCAAAACTTTGTAACTGGGAGATGCTGACAACTATGTCCAAGTATGCATCTAAAAGATTCCTGCCACGGGAAAAAAATCTTTATTTGACGATGCTTATATACTGTATTTAAAAGCTTCCTTATGTACTGCAAGAACAATGAATAGGCCTCCACTTAGAAATGTGAAACAGCCCTGCTGTGTTTATTTACTGTATTGCAGTATTATTTTTCATGTGATATCATTAGATATACAGGTGGTATATTTATTTATAGTATTTTTATTTTTAAGTTTATGGTGTTTCCTTTTTTTGAAAGACAGCTAATGGGGTAAAAATTTAAAAATCAAATCCCAAATTGTGCGGTGAAAATGACACTGCTATAGTATTCAGGGGCTTGAGTTCTGGTCTTAGCTGTCTATGACCTTAGGTGAACATTTAACTTCTCATAGCCTCTGAGGCAATCTTTTTATGAAGAGGAGATGACATCAGCATAAACTGATGGCAGTTCTTTAAAGTGGCAGCTTCACATACTGAGATACCTACAGGGTCCAGACAGACACCAGGCAGATTTAAGCAATTCGGAGTAGTGGGATCCATGGTGAGCTGAAGAATGGAGGCCGCATCTAAATGCATTTACATTCAGATCTAATAAAACCACAGCCATACATTGCTCAGACCAATAGTCAAAGAAACAAGCAAAGCATACCTGCAGTCCTCATACAGCCAGCTGGAAAATCTGCATGGACTATAAATTTCCAGTCCTAAAACTGTGGTTCTATGATGTTGAGCTCCCAAAAGAACTCTGCCCTCTCTTCCCCTGCTCTAACATCCCAGAATTCAGCAGCTCCGGAAGAAGCTTCACATGACTAGCTGGGGAAGATTCCTCAATTCCACAGCCCTTTAAAAACTTCTAGATGTATATCACTCCATCTTTATCCAATGGCTAGAGCACAATATGCAAAAAACAATGATGACACTAACATATGAACACTGAAGTGCCTAAGCTTCCTTCTCTAATATAAATTTCCAAGCTGTCAAAGCATATTCTTTGTCATTCCTCAATACATAAGAACAGCATCATTAGCTTGAAAGGTATATGTTATTTACCAGTGACCTCAGAGAAAGTTAATTGTATAAAACAGAATGGCATATTTTTTTTTTTCACTTATCAACCTCTTCTGGCTTTGGAACTAGATTCCCAAATAGCTTAGTGGGTCAGTACCCAAAGAGAGGCTAAGAAAGCTACAGGGCAGCTGCAAGTCAGGAACATTGATACATTTTTAAAAATAAGCTGATATTTGATGTTTCCAAAAAGAGAAAAAAAAATCTGAGTGAAAAACCAGAACTTTATTGATTTCTTAAACTATCTTTTAGTTTGTTTTATTTGTAAGCACCTCTAGATAGGAGATCGGGAGATGAGCGTCGCTTTCAACACTCAATATCATTTCTAAAGGTCTTCGTCTGCCCTTGATCTGACCATTCAGGTAGGCAGAGAAGTCAAACAAACAAATCAGGGCATGAAAAATAAATCTTAACCCAGCAATCTCAATCAAGTAAAGAAAAAAAACTGAACTTAAAATGTATATGCCTTTCTGTAATATTCATAGTGAAATATAGTGTAAACTGTTTTTGTTTTCAAGAGATCGGAATTAGAAAAGTGGATAGCTTACCAAGCAGATAAAATATTCACCCTGGAATTCATGCATTTTGCATGCAGATACATAACTTGTTTTGGGTTTAAAACTTCCACCAGAAATGCAATGATCCAATATAAGCAACATATAGTTTTATTTACTCCATGGACTGCCTTGATGTAGATATGGTATCTTACTTAGGGAATTTATTTCTGCACCGCTGATCCCACTGAAGATTACTGAACACCTTTGGGATCTTCCCACTTTTGAAAAAACTGTCATTTGTAGTCAACTATGAAAATGCTTTTGTATAAATGGTATTAGATAGACCTAATCAGAGGGACCAAAAAAAAAAAAAAAAGAAGAAGAAGAAGAAGGAAGAAGGAAGAAGGAAGAAGGAAGAAGGAAGAAGAAAGAAGAAAGAAGAAAGAAGAAAGAAGAAGAAGAAGAAGAAGAAGAAGGTGGTCTCAGGGCTTCAATAAATATCTAAAAGATAGAAAAACATTTACAAATCCCCAACACACGGTCTCTAAGGTCTTTCATGAAGAAAGAGGATAGAGCTATCTTTTATATAAGGGAAATAGTCAGACCTGGGTCTTTTGAGAAAGCAGCTGCAGATCAGCTTGTTTTGAGGCTGAAACAGATAAGATGAACAGTGGGGAGTAAAAGGTATTAATAGGATCATGCACTTTTAGAAATGAGAAGGCCTTTATACATCAGTCAGTACAGCCCCTGATAGGCTCCTCGTCATAGATAAGATGGCAGTCATAATATGCCAGAAGACTGAATGGATTTTATACATAAGTACTAGATGATTATAATTTTATTATTAAAAATAGTAAAGTGGTTACTAATATCTTAAAATATGATCTTTTGCTTATATACTCCTGCATTTAGTCTTCATAACAATTCTATAAAAAGAGAGCATTAACCACCATTTAAAGACGAATGCATTCACAGCCATAAAGCCACATAGCTTAAGAGTGGAAAAGCCAAGGTTTGAACCCAAACGTAGCATCTTGATCTCAAGACCACTGCACTTAGCCTCAGTGCTTCCTTAGAGAGCTTGGTCAGAACTTGCTGACAGTGGCAATAGAACTGGTATTTTGGTAGCTCTCCCTGCCTCCTTACCTTCTGTGTAGGGAAGCCTGAGAAATCATTTAGGTTCCTTTAAAGATGACGATCTAGCTCACGTGGTAAGTCTGCTGCAGGGGCCACAGTTTAGCCTGCATTACAGTGCTGCTCATGTCACGGGTGTGAAAGCACATGATGTTCCATTACACAGTGCAGTGGGAGGTTATGAATTGCAAAAGCAACATGAAATTCTAAACTTAAGTCTCCTCTGTACATCAGTCATGCTGTGCTATCACGTTACTCTGTCACTTTATCAATGAAAATCTTTCTTGCTCGACCCTCCAAATCTGTCTCTTCTTCTCCCCCTTCAAATATACTACTGCGTACTTTCCTAAAGACACTGTCATGTTTCAAAGCCATTGTTCATAAATAGACTTTGAAGTAAACAAAAAATCCTCATGACATATTAATGAAAAGGCTCAAATGCAGCACTAAATCCACACTCTGAATAAAAGCACGTGAAAACTGACTGTATACAAACAAGATCTAAAAAGGAATACAGAAACAATTGAGGTAGTAAGACAGTAAGATAGTGAATAATTTCTTCTCTTCTTTTTTTTTTTTTTTTTTTTTTTTTTTTTTTTACAGAGTGTTGGTCTTTCCCCCCGGCTGGAATTCAGCAGTGC
>CAUYLG010006295.1:0-55078 GCA_963573385.1 Cacajao melanocephalus | reverse complement strand
TAGGTATTTTATTCTCTTTGTAGCAATTGTGAATGGCAGTTCGTTCTTGATTTGGCTCTCTTTAAGTCTGTTATTGGTGTATAGGAATGCTTGTGATTTTTGCACATTGATTTTGTATCCTGAGACTTTGCTGAAGTTGCTCATCAGTTTCAGGAGATTTTGGGTGGAGATGATGGGGTCTTGGAAATATAAAATCATGTTGTCTGCAAATAGAGACAATTTGACTTCCTCCTTTCCTATTTGAATACCCTTTATTTCTTTTTCTTCCCTGATTGCTCTGGCTAGAACTTCCAATACTACATTGAATAGGAGTGGTGAGAGAGGGCATCCTTGCCTACTGCCAGATTTCAAAGGGAATGATTCCAGTTTTTGCCCATTCAGTATGATATTGGCTGTTGGTTTGTTGTAAATAGCTTTTGTTATTTTGAGATACGTTCCATTGATACCTAGTTTATTGAGGGTTTTTAGCATAAAGTGCTGTTGAATTTTGTCAAAGGCCTTCTCTGCATCAATTGAGATAATCATGTGGTTTTTTTCTTTGGTTCTGTTTATGTGGTGAATTACGTTTATAGACTTGCGTATGTTGAACCAGCCTTGCATCCCCTGGATGAAGCCTACTTGATTGTGGTGGATAAGCTTTTTGATGTGCTGTTGCAATCAGTTTGCCAGTATTTTATTGAAGATTTTTGCATCTATGTTCATCATGGATATTGGCCTAAGTTTTCTTTTCTTGCTGAGTCTCTGCCAGGTTTTGTTATCAGGATGATGTTGGTCTCATGA
Source organism: Cacajao melanocephalus (assembly GCA_963573385.1). Lineage (NCBI taxonomy): Eukaryota > Metazoa > Chordata > Mammalia > Primates > Pitheciidae > Cacajao > Cacajao melanocephalus. The sequence goes on along the minus strand of CAUYLG010006295.1, from coordinate 54,298 downwards.
AATGATTTGGGAAGGCTTCCGTCTTTTTGGATTGTCTGGAATAGTTTCAGAAGGAATGATACCAGATGCTCTTTGTATGTCTGGTAGAATTCGGCTGTGAACCCATCTGGACCTGGGCTTTTTTTGGTTAGTAGGCTATTAACTGCTGCCTCAACTTCAGCCCTTGTTATTGGTCTATTCAGGGTTTCAACTTCTTCCTGGTTTAGGCTTGGGAGGATGCAACTGTCCAGGAATTTATCCATTTCTTCCAGGTTTACTAGTTTATGTGCAGAGTTGTTTGTAATCTCTCATGGAGGTTTGTATTTCTGTGGAATCTGTGGTGATATCCCCTTTATTGTTTTTTATTGCATCTATTTGATTATTCTCTCTTTTCTTTTTTATTAATCTGGCTAGTGGTCTATTTTGTTGAACTTTTCAAAAAATCAGCTCCTGGATTTATTGATTTTTTGAAGGGTTTTTTGTGTCTCTATCTCCTTCAGTTCTGCTCTGATCTTAGTTATTTCTTGTCTTCTGCTACAGTCTCTCAGACCACAGTGCAATCAAGTTAGAACTCAGAATTCAGAAACTAACTCAGAACCACATAGCTTCTGAACAACTGGCTCCTGAATGGTGACTGGATAAACAATGAAATGAAAGCAGATATAAAGACGTTCTTCGAAACCAACAAGAATGAAGACACAACATACCAGAATCTCTGGGACACATTTAAAGCAGTGTCTAGAGGAAAATATATAGCAATAAATGCCCACATGAGAAGCAAGGAAAGATCTAAAATCGACACTCTACTGTCAAAATTGAAAGCGCTAGAGGAGAAAGATCTTTTCTTTTCTTTTTCTGAAACAGAGTCTTGCTCTGTTGCCCAGGCTGTAGTGCAGTGGCGTGATCTCAGCTCACTGCCACCTCTGCTTTGCAGGTTCAAGCTATTCTCCTGCCTCAGCTTCCCAACTAGCTGGGACTATAGGCATGTGCCACCACGCCCTGCTAATTTTTGTATTCTTAATAGAGACAGGGTTTCACCAGGTTAATGAGGCTGGTCTCAAACTCCTGACTCATGATTTGCCTGCCTCAGCCTTCCAAAGTGCTGGGATTACAGGCGTGAGCCACTGTGCCTGGTCCCCCCCTTTGTTTTTGAGACAGGGTCTTGCTATGCTGCCCAGGCAGGAGTTCATGGCTCGCTAGAAAATAAGAATAGGGAACTCCTCCCTCCCTTCCTTTCCTTTTTTTGAGACAGAGTCTAGCTCTGTTGCCCAGGCGGGAGTACAGTGGCGTGATCTCAGCTCACTGCAACCTCTACCTCCTGGGCTCAAGCAATCCTCCTACCTCAGCCTCCTGGGTAGCTGGGACTACAGGCGTGTACCACCATGCCCAGCTAATTTGTGTGTGTGTGTGTGTGTTTTTCTTTTTGGGTAGAGATGGGGTTTCGCCATGTTGCCCTGGCTAGTCTCGAACTCCTGAGCTCAAGCGATCTGCCTATCTTGGCCTCCCAAAGTCCTTGGATACAGGTGCGAGCTACTGTGCCCGGCTGGAAGGTATTTCCATACTAAATATTAATCTACAGAGGGAAAAAAAAGGCACCAGAATTTTGCATTTTAAAAATATTTCCCTTTCAGTGTGACTTTAGGGACAGGATAGGAATGTGGGGGCAAATGTGAATATAAATAAAAATTAATGGCCTGGCTCAGTGGCTCATGCCTATATCATGCCTATAATCCCAGTGCTTTGTGAGATAGAGGCAGGAGGACTGCTTGAGGCCAGGAGTTAAGAGACCAGCCTGGGCAACACGGTGGGACCCTACCTTTACAAAAAAATTTTTTTTACACATATATATACACACATACATAAAATTAGCCAGGTGTAGTGGTACGTGCCTACGGTCCTAGCTACTTGGGAGGCTGAGGCAGGAGGATTGCTTGTGCCAGGAGTTCAAACTGCAGTGAGCTATGATCATATCACTGCACTCCAGCCTGGGCAAAAGAGTGAGACTTTCTTAAAAACAAAAACAAAAAACTCAAAGAAAAACCATAATGAAAGAGAAACGTAAAACTATACTAATACTTCACTCCTGTCAAATCTAAGGTAACGATATTGTTACAGACCATAGGCATTTGGACTCCCCATGTAAAGAAAATTAACAAAGGGACAAACAGATTTCCCAGACAAAGCTTTTATTTTGGGGCTTGTCCTACTGTGCTAGAGTGTAAGGGAGACAGACAATGGAGGCTGGTTCCCTGAAAAGAGCCAGTAAGGAGTTTTTTTATTAGGCAAAGTGCAGGAATTGACATCATGGGTAAGGTATGCAGGCTGGGCTGGGCAAAGCATGTGAGGGGTAGGGTATGCAGGTTAGCAAAGCTGGTTGTGATGGTTACCTTGAGTATTGGTTAAATGGTGGTCTGGTTGGCAAAAACAAGGTTGCAAATCAATTGTACAGCATTCCTTCCAGAGGTGAGACATTCAGCAACCTTGGTTCGATTTTGGATCTCCTAACGCCAGTTTCTGGAGTTCTTTAAGTAAAAAGCATGGTTAAACATTACAAAAGCATAGAAGAATGGCTATTTTTCTTTGTATGACTAAAGCCTTGGGATTAGTGGGTACAGCGTCAGTGAGGCAGTGGTGTGGGATTTGTGATTAGTGGGAATGCATGAAAGAATGCTAGTGGGGGTGAGCAGAAGCCAAGCCCCATCCCCATTCTGTTCTTAATATGATGTATTATTCAAACCAAGAAGCTTGAGAGTGAAAAGGGGTACATACCACAGGGGACGCCAGAACACATGTGGCCCAGGTCTGAGCAGGCAAAGTGGGATGAATGGTCATACCTATAGCTAAACGTCACATTTCCAGAGCAGCTTAGAAATAGGACAAAGTTTTAAAAGAAATAAAGAAGGCTAGGTGTGGTGGCTCACACCTGTAATCCCAGAACTTTGGGAGGCTGAGGTGGGAGGATTACTTGAGCCCAAGAGTTCCAAGACCAGCCTTGGAAACCTAGTGAGACCCTGTTTCTGTTAAAAAATAAATAAAATTTCTTAAAAACAAAAAAACCCAAACCTATGTTAACAGAAAATGGCTTCCTTTGTCACACCCCAATCACGTTTTACTTAACGTAACAACATTGAGAGTTTACTATATGTCAGCCTGTTCTTAGAGCTTTCACATGTATTAACTAATTTAATTATCCCAGTATCTTTTTGACTGATGCAGCTGAGGTTAGTAACTTGCCCAAAGTCACAAAGAGCTAGGATTACTTTGTTTCTTTGTAAAACTTCAGTTCTATTCTTGGCTACATTTCAAGAGCAACAAGACAAAAAGAGACAGTGAACACCAAGCAGAAGCAGAATCAGCAATAAACCCATCTTTTGAAGGTATCTTCAAAAAGAGACTAGAGGGGGAGTTTAGAAAGCCACAACCAAGCTAGTATGTCTCTTTGGAGCCACTGAATATAGAGGCAGATGACCTCCATCTAGCACTGAAAACCCTAAAAATACCAATGACATAAAACAATATTTACGACAGCAGCAACTCACTAAGGAAAAGATGAATTATGGTCCATTAAAAATATTAAGACAGAGCTAGTGAGTTGCAGAGGTGGGCCTAGCATTCAGTTTCTTCTATCTATGTATAATCTTATCTTTGCATTTTTTTCTCTAAATTTTGAAGGGAAAATGTCCAGAGTAGACAAATATAATTCCACTCCAGAAATGGGAAGTGAATATACACCTGACAGTGTACTTTTTGTGTTTAAAACGATTACTCACATAGAGCAAAAAATGATTTAACTGAAAGGAGAGCATATGAAGTCAAAGCAAAAGGAAAGTGGCTTTCAGAATATTTACAGCTAGACTACATGTTCCTTGATGGCAGGATGACACTTTGTTATGCTTAATCAATCATCCATCAATCCACCCATCTACCATCTGGCTTCAAGAATCAATAGGAATATGTCAAGTAAAAAAAGGATAGGTTGGCCTGGCATGGTGGCTCATATCTACAATTCCAGCACTTTAGGAGGCTGAGGTGGGCGGATCATGAGGTCAGAAGTTTGAGACCAGCCTGATCAACATGATGAAGCCCTGTCTCTACTAAAAATACAAAAAAAAAAAAAAAAAAATGAGCCAGACATGCACCTGTAATCCCAGGTACACAGGAAGCTGAGGCAGAAGAATCACTTGAACCTGGCAGGTGGAGGTTGCATGCCACTGCACTCTACCCTGGGCAACAGAGCAAGCTCAAAAACAAACAAACAAAAAGGATAGGTTATTCCAGGTGGAATAAAACAGGATACATAAATAGAAATAACTCCTGTCCCAGTTAGTGTACCACTCTCAGTTCTCAAAACCCAACAACTCTATTATCTACTAATTCTGAAGCATAATTACTTACATTTCGACTAAACTTTAAGTTTCCCAAGGGTAGGTATTTCATTTGTTCATCTTAGAATCCTTACCATTCACCACAGACTACAAAGTAAGCATACAGTATTTGAATGAATCAATGTTAGCACTACCATGAATGCTGATAAATATCATGTCCAAGGCCTAAAGGTACATATGTTTTGAGTATGGATATGAATTAGATGAAAAAGCCTCAAATGGCTGAGCACGGTGGCTCATACCTGTAATCTCAACACTTTGGGAGGCTGAGGCAGGAGGATAGCTTGAGGCCAGGAGTTCAAGGCCAGCCTGGGCAAAACAGTGAGCCCTTGTCTCTACTAAAAACAATTAGGCTGGGTGCAGTGGCTCACACCTGTAATCCCAGCACTGAGGCAGGTGGATCACTTAGGGTCAGGAGTTTGCAACTAGCCTGGCCAACATGGCAAAACCCTGTCTCTACTAAAAATGCAAAAATTAGCTGGGCGTGGTGGTGCATATACCTGTAATCCCAGCTACTTGGGAGGCTGAGGCATGAGAAACTCTTGAACCCAGGAGGTGGAGGTCGCAGTAAGCCAAGATCACATCACCCCACTCCAGCCTGGGTGACAGAGTGAGACTCTGTCTCAAAAACAAAACAAAACAAAAAAACAATTAGCCAGGCGAGGTGGTGTGTGCCTGCAGTCCCAGCTATTCAGGAGGCTGAGATGAGAGGATCGTTTGAGACCTAGGAGACTGAGGCTGCAATGAGCTATGAGCATGCCAGTGCACTGCAGTCTGGGCAGCAGAACAAGATCCTGTCTCAAAAAAAAAAAGAAAGAAAGTCTCAAATGCCATACTAAGGTATGGGGTCTTTGTTCAGAAGGCAATAGAGGAACGACTGGAGCAAAGCACAAAATAGTAGGAGACAAGCAGAACCATTATACTTCCGTTATAGAAAGACTACTAGAAGAGGCTTGATCTACAAAAAGATGCTTGATGCAGAAAGACTTGTCAGAGGATTCTTACTATAGTCCAGGAAAGTAAGTGTTAATAAGGTCCTGGTTTTATCTCTAAAATGGGGACAATATAATAACACCTAATTTGCAAGGTTGTTTTGAGTTAAGATAATATGGACTGCCGGCCAGGCGTGGTGGTGACTCATGCCTGTAATCCTGGCACTTCAGGAGGCTGAGGCAGGCAGCTCACTTGAGTTCAGGAGCCCGAGACCAGCCTAGGCAACACAGCAAGACCCCGTCTCAGAAAAAAAAAAAAGTAAAAAAAAAAAAAAAAAAGATAACATGGACTGCCACTTGGAAAGCAGAAACAGGAACCCATGAAAAGAAAAATGTTTTTTGAGGAACTTGGGCCTGTGCCAGGTCTGACCTGGACTGGATGAACTACATCTTAAAGACGTTGAAATAGTCTAAAAAAAAATTCAGTTTCTAGCCATTTAAAGCAGAGAATCAATTCCTGGAAAGTGGTGAGTTAAGAATGTATGTGGCTACACTGTGAAGACATGAATGGGCCTCTCCCACTCTGCCACCTTTACCTCAGAGCTCACACTCCAAATGCTTCAGCCCGATCTACAACCTCAAATAAGGTCTTCCTGAAGCAACAGATGGAAAATGGGAATTAGAGGGCTAAAAACGGCCCCGCAGAGGGAAGCCTGACTCTAGGCCAATGGGTGTCGCTTATTCATCTTATCTGGGTCTTCGGCAGAGGACCTGAGTAGTGATGCCTACAGCAGTCAGTGCAGAAGCTGCCTTGGCCTGGCCATCCCCAAAAGTTTTGTTGTCTTCAAGCAGCTAGAATCTCCCAAAACTGAAGTAGCTCTGGAAGGAACCTGAAAAGTTTTCCCCAAAAGCCAGGAAACATAGCCTATAAACAGAGGGTGAAAAATTATGATGAGGCCCTGCAAGATAAACTGTAGAACTTGTCCAATCAACTCTCACAGGTAATGGTACCTGCCATTTAGAGCCTCTGTGTTTATCATATAGAAAACAAGCACTGAGCCAGGCACGCAATATTTGATTGAACAAAGGAAATCACTATTCTAATCAGGGACAACTGTTTTTATTGTTGGCTTGACAGTGTAGATAGATGGTTCACTCCAGATTTAGAGACAGTGATAAAACTGAGTCTAGATATGAGCTTATTTATTTTTATTTTTATTTTTGAGCCGTCGCCCAGGCTGGAGCGCAGTGGCGCGATCTCAGCTCACTGCGACCTCCACTATCTGGGTTCAAGCGATTCTCCTGCCTCAGCCCCCCAAGTAGCTGGGATTACAGCCTACACCTGGCTTATTTTTGTATTTTTAGTAGAGACAGGGTTTCACCATGTTGGCCAGGCTGGTCTCAAACTCCTGACCTCAGGAGATCCACCGGCCTTGGCCTCTCAAAAGTGCTGGGATTACATGTGTGAGCCACCGCACCTGGCCTAGATTTGAGTTTAAAGAGAATTTGCAGAGAGAAATAGAACCGACATCAGAGAATACATTCAAATAAATAAACTGAATTTAAAGGAAAAAAATCCAATTTCTCCCAAATTCCATTCAAAGCCAAAACATTCAGATTTTCTGTTACCAACTTAGCAAATGTTAAAAATACAAGAGTATATTTCTTGTTGACAAGTTACTGTGGGTTCCACTAGTAGAGCTGGAGAGATAAGCAAACATGCTGGGTAAACCCTATAGTAAGCCTGAGACTATGGCTGCACAGACAGAAGAGGAGGACAAAGAACAAAACAGAAACTCAAAGGTTTCCTTACCCAGGGCAGTCTTCACGAAGACAGTTCAAATTCCAAACTGTTAGATAATCAAAGGAATAGGCATGTGAATGGCCCTATGAATTATTCAAATTCTTATAAATAGGAAGACATAATGGCTTAGGAGTTGAAGGTAATTATATAGTAAAATTCTGTTTTTCTTCACATTATGGAGACTGAGAGCCTAAATAAATATGGAAGTGGGGGACCCATTACTTTAAATTTTCAGTGAAAAAGAATTACAAGCTATATATAATGGCTTAATATTGGCCACTCAGCCCATTCTGATGAGTGCCTGCCCATCAGAATACCTGCTATTTAAAGAATCTTTGTTGGCATGTCAAATGAAAAATGTGTTCCTCCTGAGTTTCTTCTGAAGTCTACAGTTAGAATCTTGTATATAGTGGTCCTTGTAAAAGAAGTACTAGTGGTTGTGATGATGAACAAGTTTTGAGAACCTTCAGCTAAAAGAGACTCTCTCTGTAAAAGACATCAACAAGGCCTCTTATGATAAACAAGAAGTAGAAAACCAGATAAAACTCTTACCCTCACAAGGATTATTAGAGGCCTTTCTTATAACTATGATAATTTTTCTTCAACCCCATTGCTTGTCCTGTGCTACCCACTTGTAGCAGAACCCTAGGAGAGAATATTACAGTCTAAATATATCAGAATGAAACAGATATTCTTGGCCTTGTTAAGGCAATGTAAGTCTGCATCTTAAAACACTATTTTACATTTGTTTAGGATCTTGTCTTAGTCTGTTTTCTGTTGCTATAACAGAATAGCATAAACTGGGTGATTTAAAAAGAAAAGAAATTTATTTCTTAAAGTTCTAGAGGGTGGGAGGTCCAAGACCACCCCAGTATCTGCTGAGGGCCTTCTTCCTGTGCCATAACATGGCTAAGGGCATCATATAGCAAGAGGGCAAGAGCATGCATGTCAGCTCAGGTCCCTCTTCCTCTTATAAAGACATCAGCCCCATTATGGCACCCCCACCCTGATGATTTTATCTAATCCTAATTACTTTCCAAAGGCTCTATGTTCAATTGACATACAAAGGGGATTAAGTTTCCAACACATGAAATGTGGGGAACAGTAAACCATAGTAGGTATCTATAATAAAAATTAAGATAATACATATGAGGTCCTTATCATAGAACACATAGTGAAGAATGCTCACCAAACTGGTAAGGGGGATGGTGGAGAGGAAGAAGGAAATGATGACTGAGGTCTCTACCTTGCACAACTGAGTGGTTACAATGCTGTGAACCAAGACACATACAGGAGAAGCAATTTATGGGTCCACTGGGGGTGATAAAGGTAATGGGTTTGAAGTCTGAGAAAGACATATGAAGGAGGCCAGGGTGGCTCATGCCCGTAATCCCAGCACTATGGGAGGCTAAGGAAGACTGCCCGCAGCCAGGAGTTCAAGAGCAGCCTGGACAACATAACAACCCCATCTCTCTTTAAAAAAAAAAGACATAACAAGGAAGAAACAATTCAAACAGAACGTAAGTCTAAAAACAAAAGCTTTCTAATATTAATATCTCATTTCTAAAGATAATATTCCTTGTATTACAATACAGAATTCTCCCAAGATAATTCATTTATCTTTAAATGAGGATATTATTTATAAATGTCTTATAAATGTTTGTAAAAAGATAAATGGAGAGTCTAAGAAGTAATGGTGCTTATTTCTTGAGGCTCAAAGTTATTTCTGGCATAACTTCACAGTACTGTACAGCACCCAGCAAAATATGAGCGATCCCAAACTTCTCTTAAGATCTGAGTCTGTGTTCTCCTAATAGTATATGTATCTATACTATTATTATATATATCACAGTAAGATACCTGGTTATTAATACATTTTATTATCTAAGATTTTTAGACATTTCTTAAAACTCAAATTTTCTTTACCAGTTGTCTTTTTCTGTCTTCCCTGAACAGATGATAATATATCCTTTTGGGTTCACTGCACATGCCCCTCTGCCAAGAAAATAACATCTCAGAGGAAAATGTTATGTCCTCCATGTGATAATCATTACTAGAATTTCATGTCAACACTAATATCTTCCCAGCATCTCCCATACCACAAATACAGTATTTTCTAGATTCATTAATAGAATATGTAAATAAATTACTCCTATCATTTTCCCATTTTCAGTTTTCCTATACTTTTCTTTTTTATTTATTTTTAAGAGGCAGAGTCTCACTGTATTGCCCAGGCTGAAGTGCAGTGGCACAATTATAGCTCATAATTCCTGGGCTGAAGCAATCCTCTAGCCTCAGCATCCCAAATAGCTAGGGGAGGTGCATGTCACCATGTCCACCTAATTTAAAAAAATTTTTTTTGTAGAGATGGGATCTCGCTAATGTTGTCCAGGCTGGTCTTGAACTCTTGGCCTCAAATGATCCTCCTACTCCGACCTCCCAAAGTGCTGGGATTACAGGCATAAGCCAGCACACCCAGCCCTGTACTTTACTTTCTAGAGATATCTTACAACAATTGATTTTGTCATACAGGTACAAGGTACTGGTCGAGATAGGCTGTCATCTGATCCCTGAGTTGTCTCCTTGAAAAGCATTTCTTGCTCCTACGTCACGGCTCTTCCCTTTGCCTGTACCACTCTTCCGAAATGTCTTCACATGGTTCATATTCTCATTTCACTTAAGTCTTTGCTCAAATGCCACCTGTCAGAGAAGACTTCCCTGGTTAGCCTATATAAAATAACATCCTATCCCATCATTCACTATTCCCTTTCTTCAGTTTGTTTTCTTTGCAGTAGTACTTTTCACCACTTGAATTTCGTTTATTCAACTCTAAATCTTCACCACATAATATAGTACCTGGCATTAAGTTGAAAACTGCTGAATGAAAGCAGTTTAAAAAAACAAACATTTAGTAAGAAAAGGCTTATCTGTAATCATTCTTTAAGATTTAGAGTCCAAAAACTATTTCTTGGGATCCATATTCCTTTACAGTCTAAGCCTCTTAGAAGATTGTGATTAAAAAATTGGGTTAGTACTCGGAAACAAAAAATTTCCTAGAAAAAAGCCTCATAGATCACAGCGTACATATATCCTCAAATATGACTCTGTGGATGTTTCCATAAGCAATAATTTTTAAAAACACACTACTTCCTCAATAATTAAATGTAGAATTATATGATCCAGCAATCCCATTTGTGGATATATTCCCAAAAAAGTGAAAACAGGGACTCAAACAGATATATATACACCCATGTTCACAGGAACATTATTCACAACAGCCAAAAGGTAGAAGCAACTCAAGTGTCCACAGACAGATGAATGGAGAAACAAAATGTGGTGTATACACAGAGTGGATTATTCAGCCTTAAAAAGGGAGGAAATTCGGACACATGCTAAAACACAGATGAATCTTGACAACATTATGTTAAGTGAAATAAGCCAGGCACAAGAGGACAAATATGGATTCCACTTATATTAAGTACTTAGAGTAATCAAATTTATAGAGACAGAAAGTAGAATGATGGTTGTCAGGGGCTGGGGAGTTAGTATTTAGTAAGTACAAAGTTTCAGTTGGGGAAAATGAGAAAGTTCTGGAGATGGATGGTGGTGATGGCTGCACACCAATGTGAATGTACTTCATGTCGCAGAACCATATATACACTTAGAACTGGCTAAAACGGTAAATATATTTTTAAGCGACAATTTAAAAAATGGAAAAAAACCCACAAAAACATTAAAACATAAAAGCAATGGCATACCTCCCCTCCTCACTCCCTTTTTTAAGCATTCCCCCCAACTTCATGTTCCTTTTAATGACTGTAGAAGGAGTATCTCACATCAGAATGGGAATATATAGTTTACCAAGGGCTTTTTCGTGTGTTAAGTCATTTTATTCTCACACCAAGACATTCATGAAGATAGGACAGGCATCATTTTCAATACTCTGAATGAGGAAATTAAAGTAGACTTTAAAGTGACTTACCCAAAGTCAAATAAAGAGTAAAATGGGCCAGGTGTGGTTGCTAACACCTGTAAATCCAGCACTTTGGGAGGCCGAGGTGGGTGGATCCGAGGTCAGGAGTTTGAGACTAGCCTGGCCAACATGGTGAAACCCCGTCTCTACTACAAATACAAAAATTAGCTGGCTGTGGTGGTGGGCGCCTGTAATCCCAGCTACTTGAGAGGCTAAGGCAGGAGAATTGCTTGAACTCAGGAGGTAGAGATTGCAGTGACCTGAAATCACGCCACTGCACTCTAGCCTGGGCGACAAGAGTGAAATTCCTCCATCTCCAAGGGAAAAAAAAAAAAAAGTAAAACGGCAAAGCCAAGACCAGAGGCCAAGCCTTCAATCCCTCATCTAGCGTGTGTCTTATCCTCTGAACTCCACATCCCTGCTAAACAAGAAAGCATCTCAAAAGTCTTCAGTCCTATTCCAATCTTTCTGAAGGAAACTGCTATGTCTTCCTTGTGCTTCTCTGTGTCCACTGGACTGCCGTTTTTATTACTCGAAGCTTAAGTCTCTAGTTTTCACTTTATCACCCAAATGAAGTAAAGGGACAGATATTAATCTCTCTGGTGCTGTGCACTGCTGAAAGGTAAAACATTTCTTGATTGTGATTAATACTCCATAAACATCAAACCTCCTAGCATTCAAATACAAAGGACAATTAAATGACTAAGTTTCTCTATTCTCATTCCTTCTTACTACTTGTTTTTCCTTCCTTTGCAATAGATACTTTTGTAATTTTTTGTGATAAAAATGAAAAAATATACTATAAAAAAGTGAAGAAAATAGTTAATGGACCTCCACCCATTGCCAAGTTTCAACCAACATTTACCAATTTGTAGCTTTTTTTGTTTTTTTTGTTTTTTCAGAAATAGGGTCTTGCCCTGTTGCCAAGGCTGGAGTGCAGTGGCACCAACATAGCTCGCTGCAACCTCAAACTCCTGGACTCAAGTGATCCTCCCGCCTCAGCTTCCCAAAGTGCTGAAATTACAGGTGTAAGTATCAACTATATCCCAGTCCACTATCTACCCAATTCCTCTAGATTATTTTCAAGCAAATCAGATAGCATATTATTTCACCTGTAAATATCTCCCTATTTACCTTTAGAAGAAAGTATGTAAAGCAACCACAGTACCGCTATCACATATAAAATAAAAAATAATTCCTTAATATGAACCTCCTAGGCAGTGTTAACATTTCCAAATTGTTTTTTCTTTGTTTGAATCAGGATCTGAATAAGGTCTACACATTGTGACTGGACGGCTATGTCTCTTCAATCTCCTTATATGGCTTCCCTCTCCTTTACAATATTTTTAGTGAAGAAATCAGGTTACCTGGTAGTTTCCTATAGTTTGGATTCTGCTAAATGTATTACCATGACGTAGTTTAATATGTTCTTCTGACTCTTGTATTTACAGTAAATTGATAATACATCTAGAGCTTTCATCAGATTCAGGATCATTTTTGTATTAAAACCTTTTTTGGTGGGGAGCAGGCATGGTGGCTCATGCCTGTAATCCTAGTACTTTGGGAGGCTGAGGTGAGTGGGTTGGATTGCCTGAGCTCAGGAGTTCCAGACCAGCTTGGGCAATATGGTGAAACCACATCTCTACTAAAATACAAAAAATTAGCCGGTGTGGTGGCACGCGCCAGTATTCCCAGGTACTTGGAGGCTGAGGCACAAGAATCGCTTGAACCTGGGAGGTGGAGGTTGCAGTGAGTGAGTGAGTACCACTGCACTCCACTCTGGGCAACAGACCAACTCTGTTTCCGAAAACAAATTAACAAAACAAAGCAAAACACTTTTTTTTTTTTTTTGCCAAGACTGCTTCACAGGTGGCAAGGTAGTATGTACTTCCAATGGTAAGTTCAAATGTCTACTGAATTCCCTTTCTTTGATATAAACAGTTACTAATGATCACCAACCAGAGCAATCCATTAAGGGGGCTGTAAAATGATTACATGATAGTCTATCATTCTTTCTTTATTTGCTAGCTGGAATATTTCTATAAAAAAACTCATCAACTATCAGTTGTCCTGATGCAGTCTGTACAGAAAGGACAGAATAAATGAATACTTTTTTACTTCTATTTACTAATTTTCAAAACAATTAGTAACAGCTTCCTAGCATCCTTAAAGACAATCAGTAAGTTTTAAAAGTTATGAATTCATAGACTTATATCTATGTGATAGGTTTCAATCCTTTATAGTTATCCTTATTGAAGTTCAAACTGTCCCATCTTTGGACAGCAGAGCCTTATTCAAATTGGTTCCTGACCTTATGACAAAATCTTAACCTCCGCCTCCGAGAGCTTCCTTACCTTTCTGGTATTACAACTTATTCCAGGCATATCTTATATTTGCCTTGCCTTCGACTTGGAACCAGTCATTTACTTAAAGAAGCCCTAATTCCTTTTAGTGCGAAATGGTATTCAGAAGCCACAATCTCGGTAATAAGGATGCTCAATGCCATTTCAGTACACAGATCTAAGACAGTATATACACACATATCTATATAAACATGTACCCAGATATATAAACATACATTATCATTAGTTTATACTGTTGCTTCTAATTCAAATTCAGGTTTATAGGGTTTTTACTTAATCTCATTGATCTTATTTCTCTTTTCTCACATGCGAAAACCCTCTATTCTCAATGCAGCCTACATAATAGCTTATCATAAAATATTCACACAACCTGAGAATAAAAATATTAACACTATCATCAATATGATAAATGAAAATCTTTTTATTTTTAATTTTGTTTTTTATAATTCTTTTTACCTTTAGGATATACCCAACTTGGAACAGTCTACAAATTACTGTGTATGTAAGTCACTTGGAATAGTTTACTCTGTGTGATTATATAACTAACTGGAAATGCACTTTATAAGATTTATTTTGATTTTTAGTCATTGCATTTTTAATTTTGTTATATAATTACTTAAAATACTTAAGTGGGTATAAAGTTAAAATAAAAAACATAAGATATATCCAAAGAATACGAATGGCTGTCCCTGTCTACTCTATTCTAGTCCCAGCCTGCCCCATAGGTAACTTTACTTACACTTTATAGAACATTTTACATTCCCTGCTTTTTGGCTATTATCCGTTGGTTTCCTACTATGAGCAATACTGAAATGAAGTTAGTAACTTCCTTCTCCTGTCTCTCCCTCAGTACTTTAAGTCATATATATATGTATTTCTTTTCTCTTTTGAGACAGTCTTGCTCGTCTCCCAGGCTAGAGTGCAATGGCACAATCCTGGCTCACTGCAACCTCCGCCTTCTGGGTTCAAGTGATTCTCCTGCCTCCGCCTCTTGAGTAGCTGGGATTATGGGCACTAGTCACAACATCTGGCTAATTTTTGTATTTTTAGTAGAGACGGGGTTTTGCCATGTTGGCCACGCTGGTCTTGAACTCCTGACCTCATGATCCGCCCACCTCGGCCTCCCAAAGTGCTGGGATTATAGGCGTGAGCCACTGCACCTGGCCTTAAGTAATGTATTTTTATTTACAGTGAATATCTATAGATAACCAGTGAGTTTTTTCTACTTTTCACATATTCTCCCCACATTCTTGATAATTAAACTTTACCTATAAACTACAGAGTGGTTACATACACTCTCAGTCTAATTCTACCAATAAAATATATATTTAATCATCATCAGCTTAAAGTACCAATTAAAGAATGTTAAGAATACAAGTCTACAATTCCTTTCCAAAAAGCAATTTTTGGAGCCACATACATTCAAAAATTCACTTTTTTCCTTTGCTTTCAAAAATAAATAATATGGTTAAACACACCTGACAGCAATAATTTAAGCATACCCTTAGAATGACCTTGTATGGTAGATACACCTGAATGTGTGTTCTGAGCTAAGAAATCCAGAAGCGGCCAACCCAGAGATTCCTTCCTTGTCTATAAGGACATCTGAGCCCCAAACTGACCCATGGAACACAAACCCTACAGGGGAGTGAGGCCCCAAGTTTTGGGTTGAATAAAGATTGCCAGGTGGAGGTTGTTAGGTGGAGGTGCTAAGTGGAAATGCTATGGCAAGCAGTTGCGGTTCTTCTGCCCAGCCCACTGCCATTGGACTGTAGGTAAGGTGGTTCTCCTGTCCAGCCCACTGCCACTGGACCCTCTCCTTTGTATGCAAGCCCCCAATAAAATCCCACATCTCCTTTGCTGGCTCTGGGTCTCTTCTTCGGCCTCTTAAACCTAATGCCATGCCCACTGTAGTGACAGAGGTTTGGCATGACATATGGTATACCTAACATTTACTGTATACTATGTAACTATCCCCCGTGAGATTTGGCACAGCACCCTGATTTGTTTGTAACATCAAACAAATTAGTATTTTGCAGTAAAATATATTATTTAGACTAACCTATGTTAGTTTAGGTTCAGTTCTGCTGGCAGATCAATCTGGGTCATATTAGTGTTTGCCATCAAATTAAGTCCTCTCAAATCCCCCAAAATAGTTTTCAGAACTTTTGGGATTTCAAATTATAAATAAGAGAATGTGGACCTGTAGTTAAAAATAGTCTTTTCCCTTTTGATAAGGGAAGACTATTTTTTTTGGTGGAAAACCACCAAAAATAGTCAAGTTAGAAAACATTTCTATTCATATTAAAAGAAAATATCTTTTAAATTGACATTTTCTATAAAATTCCATTGCATTCCTGCAAATGAAGATTAGTTAGTTGCTAGAGATTTTTTAGGAAAATCTTATTAAGCCATGTGGGGTGTTTTTCTAATATAACCTATTATAATTCAAAACAGCTGTCAGTCCCCTGCTGATATTTTTTTCCCCATTAAAAATGCATTTTTAAGAGAATATAAAAGTACATCACATTCCACTAATCTATGCAACCAGAAGAATTTTTCTAAATGTAACCAGAAGATTTTTTCAAACTAGAAAATGAGAAAAAGAAAACAGAGAAATGAGGTGAGTATGGTTCTTAATTTTGACGCTAGTGAAGAGGAAGGTACTTAATTTTTTACTTATCCTAAAATGAAACCACACACACACCCCTCACACATATATACGCACATTTATTTTGAGACAGAGTCTTGCTCTGTTGTCTAGGTTAAAGTGGTTCACTCATAGCGCATTGCAGCCTCCAACTCCTGGGCTCAAGCAATCCTCCTGCCCCAGCCTCCTGAGCAGCTAGGACTACAGGTGTGTGCCAGCATGCCCAGCTAATAATTTTTTTCTTTCTTTTTTTTTTTTGTAGAGACGAGGTCTCACTATGTTGCCAAGGCTGGTCTTGAATTCCTGGCCTCAAGTGATCTTTCTGCCTCAGCTTTGCAGAGCACTGGGATTACAA
Source organism: Cacajao melanocephalus (assembly GCA_963573385.1). Classification (NCBI taxonomy): domain Eukaryota; kingdom Metazoa; phylum Chordata; class Mammalia; order Primates; family Pitheciidae; genus Cacajao; species Cacajao melanocephalus. Next base: position 37,857 of record CAUYLG010006295.1, on the reverse strand, counting down.
AGCATGAACCACCTTACCCTGCTGAAACTATATATTCTTAGTGTTCTTATAGTTTTTCTAGTTATGAAATACTTCTTAAATAAAATATCTGCTATAAATGCATAGTAAGCATGGTTTGAATTACAGTAGAATTACAGCTAGAAGTAGCTTTCAGATTTTTAATCTGAAAAGTCTATTGAAGTATACTGACATTCCAACTTCTCCAACAAACACATGAACACAATGTGCATGCCTTACATCATTATCCACCATGTGAATATTGGATAAAGATAAACCACCTTTTTTTTTTTTTTGAGATACAGTTAAGGTTTATAATATGGGATACTTTAAAAAATATATACACAGAGAAATTACAGCTTTGTAATTTGTTAAAAGGTTAACAAGTATAAATGATCAGAGTCCATCTACTAGTATAATTTTATTTCATAAAATTTCCTATATACCCTTTAGAAACTAATTACAAATGATCTATATTTTAACGGTTCACAGAGGGATAATATGAGAAAGAGGTCTACAAAGCACCAGTTTTTACAGTTGCAAAGTGATACTGTTATAGAGTATTGGGCAAAAAGGAATTGAGAGGTTATAAAACATGAGCTTGTAACCATAATTAACTTGATTATAAAAATTTCACTTTGTATAATAAGTAGGCATGAAAACATTACAGTATTTACTGACACCCACATTACGTGAAAGGTACTGAGAAGAATTTAATCAAAACACTCTGTCTCTCAAGCAAGAATTTTCATTCATTTGAATATTTTCTGAGCACCTAGTATGTGCTTAATACATATGGATATAACACTGAGTAAGACAGGCATAATTTTTCCTCCAAAGGTGCTTAAAAGGCTGGGGGCAGTGGCTCATGCCTGTAATCTCAGCACTTTCGGAGGCCTAGGCGGGAGGATTGCTTGAGATCAGGAGTTCAAGATCAGCCTGGCCAAAATAGTGAAACCTTGTCTTACAAAAAATACGAAAATTAGCCAGGCATGGTGGTGTGTGCCTGTAATCCAGGTACTCAGGAGGGTGAGGCAAGAGAATCGCTTGAACCTGGGAGGCGGAGGTTGCAGTGAGCCAAGATCACACCACAGCACTCCAGCCTGGACTACAGAGCAAGATTCCATCACAAACAAGCAAGCAAACACCCCAAAGGTGCTTAAAGTATAGCGGGGCAAACTGTTAAATAGGCAATTACAATGTAGGGGAACCATAAATCGGTGGAGATGAAGACTTCTGGAGCAAAACTGCCTGAGTTTGGATTTGACTCTGCCATTTCTAAACTGTATGATCTTGGGCAATTTTTTTTATCTTCTTTGTGTCTGATGATAATAAAACTGTCTATCTTATAGGATTGTTGAGAAAGTGACATTTGGGATAATATCGAAGACTGACAACAAATAGTGTGAACTTTCCCCTTTTCGTGGTGAAAATAATGGAAGGAGAGGAAAGAATGCCAAAATAATGCTCCAAACAGCAGAGGGAACTAACTATGCAAAGGCCTACAGAGAGAACAAAACTGGGTTCATGAAGGAAATAAAAGTATTTCTATATAAAGTGCAGCAGCCAGTAGCAAGGTGTGAGCCACATGATCTGAAAAGGAGTTCAGACTTAAGATTGAGTTGTTTGTTGTTTTTTAAAAACATACGCTACTGCTTATTTACTTTCATTTTTTAGACACAGGGTCTCATTCTGTCAACCAGGCTGGAGTGTAGTGGGGTGACCACTACCCACTGTAACCTCAAATTTCTGGGCTAAAGTGATCCTTCCACCTCAGCCTTTTTTGTAGAGATGTGATCTTGCTATCTTGCCCAGACTGGTCTTTAACTCCACCAGGACTCAAGCAATCCTTTTGCCTTGGCCTCCTGAAGTGTTGGGATCACAGGCGTGAGCCACTAAAATCCAGCCTGCTTGTTTCTTTAAAAACATACACTATATGTGTAAACATATACTATTACTATTGCTTGATTTAAATGATTTTTTTAAATTCAAGAATTAGTAAGCCCACAGACATAAAGAACATATACAAAATACAGAAGAGAGATCTTGGCTTAAATAATCGAAAGTTGAAATCCAAAGAGCATTTACTTAATTTTCAAAGTGGATGGAGAAATAATAAAGGGAGTAATTTTACAGATGTGGAAACTAACGCACAGGGAAGTTAACTGGGCCTCAGTAAAGTAAAAATCTAACAACTAGACATCAAAACAATAAGGTTTTTCTTCATAGCCAAATATACCCTTTCATAATCATCCAATATATGATATCACGTACTTTTTAAAGGTATACTCGATTTCTCACCTTCATTTTAAAAATAACTACAAGGCTGGGTGACGTGGCTCATGCCTATAATTCCAGTGCTTTGGCAAGCCAAGATGGGAGGAATTGCTTGAGGCCAGGAGTTCAAGACCAGCCTGGGCAATACAGTGGGACCCCATCACTACAAGCAATGTTTAAAAATTAGCTGAACATCATGGCTTGTGCCTGTAGCCCTAGCTACTCAGGAGGCTGAGGCGGGACAATCTCTTGAGCCTAGCTAGGAGTTTGAGGCTGTGGTAAGCTATGACAGGGCCACTGCACTTCAGCCTGGGTAACAGAGTGAGTACCCTGTCTCTTAAAAAAACACAAACACTGAAAAGCTGGGTATGTTCATCTCAGCTACTCGGAAGGCTTGAGGCAGGAAGATGGCTTGAGTCGAGGAGTTCAGAACCAGCCTGGGCAACATAGCAAGAACGCAAGTTGAAAAAAAAAATTTTTTTAACTCTACACATTACTATGTTGAAATTTATTTGACCAAAACCAATAAATAATATACAGAGTCTGTAAATTGTAACTCTTCTTCCCCATCATTCCTCCCTTATCAGACATTATTGTTGAAGCATGTGACAGAACTATGACTCTGTAATTGAGGCTATAATGAGACTTCTCTGTCATAAGCTATTACTAACACTTCCACAAACTCATCTAGTTCTGTCACAAAGCTTTCTGCTTACAAGAAAATTCTCATGTCTGGTCTTAAGCAAGCAAAAAATATTTTGGGCAAGTCTGAAGACAAGAATTAGGTCTCATGAAGCATATTACAGAATTTGTCTCTAAAGAATAATTCACAAATGAATCCCAGATGTAACAGACCTAAATGTAATACTGCTCCTTCCGTAAGGGACTATAGCCAGGAGACTGACATAGTTTTTATCTAAATGAAGATTTAGATAAAATGAAAATTTACGTAATAATGAAGAGCAAGAAAAAACAATGTTTGATCTTATTGGTTTTTCCTTTTTTTTTTTTGAGATGGAGTTTCCCTCTTGCTGCCTAGGCTGGAGTGCAGTGGCGCAATTTCGGTTCACCGCAACCTCCACCTCCCAGGTTCAAGTGATTCTCCTGCCTCAGTCTCCCAAGTAATTGGGATTACAGGCATGCGCCACCACGCCCAGCTAATTTTGTGTTTTTACTAGAGATGGGGTTTCTCCATGTTGGTCAGGCTGGTTTTGAAATCCTGCCTTGGCCTCCCAAAGTGCTGGGATTACAGGAGTGAGCCACTGTACCCGGCCTCCATTTTTACTTTAAAGACAACAACACACCTCATGTTTATTTAAAAAATGGCTTACATTTAGCAGAGCAGAAACTCTTTTAAAAATTGTTTATGAAGTATTCTTTCATGTTATTGTTTCATCTTAACAACTCACTTACTGAATATCTATTATTCATTATGTGACACTATTAGACATTGTGCGACATCCTGTATGCTTTGGTTCACACCATACAGTCATGTAGGGGAGTCAGGCATACAAGCAATTATAATACAGGGCAATAAAGATAAAAGAGAGGCATAAAGTTCCAAAAGACTATTGCGCAAAGTTCCAAAAGAAGGTATGACTATTGGTAAAGGTCCCATAACTAGATCTTAAAAAATAAAGACGACTGTATCAATCAAGAGATTTTGGGCCAGGTACAGTTGTTCACATCTGTAATCCCAACACTTTGGGAGGCTGCGGTGAACAGATCATTTGAGACCAGGAGTTCGAGATGCCTGGGCAACATAGGGAGACCCCACCTCTACAAATAATTTTTTAGAAGTAGCCAGGTGTGGTGGCTATTTCTTATGAGTCTGAGACAGGAGGACTGCTGAACCCAAGAGGTCAAGGCTATAGTGAGCTGTGATTGCATCACTGCACTCTCGCCTGGGTGACAAAGCGAGATCCTGTCTCAAAAAAAAGAGAGAGAATCAAGAGATTTTTGATGGCAAATAACTCCAAAAACATTAAGAAAATTATCTGTCATGAGAAATCCCGTGGCAGAGATGGCTCCAGACCCAATAAAATATGTGGCTAAATGATATTACCAAGGATCCAGATTCCTTCTACCTCTCTGCTCTGCCATCTTCACAAAATGCTTCATCCCTTGTGATCCCAAGACAGCTGTCAGTAGCAATAGAGGCCTTGGGTTCCCCTGTTCACATGCAAGAGGGGAAAGAATCCTCCCCACAAAAAACAGAATGTCTACTTCCCTTCAAATTTGATTGGTACGACTAACGGTTTACAAGGAAATGCCATGAGTTGACTGGCTTGAACTAATGGAAATCTACCACTGGAGGTGGTGACAAATCAGCTTCTCCAAGTCCCCTGCATGCATGAACAAAAGCAGATTTCTGTTAGGAAAGAAGAGGAAAGTAGACATTAGATGGGCAGCTAACAGAGTAGGCAAAGAATAAGAACTCCAAACAATGGGATAAACACACAAAGAACAAAGAGGCACAGGGAACAAGAACCAGCATAGCTGGAGTGACAGGAAACCTAAACTTGAAAACAGTCTATAAACTCTTGTGGGTTTGGACTTTATTGACAAGGGAAGTTAACATACGTATTTTAAGTAGAGAAGCAACATGCTCCAATTTTTTTTTTTTTGAGACAGAGTCTTGCTCTGTCACCCAGGCTGGAGTGCAGTGGCATGATCTCGGTTCACTGCAACCTTTGCCTCCTAGGTAGAAGCAATTCTCCTGCCTCAGCCTCCCAAGTAGCTGGGATTACAGGCATGTGCCACCACCCTGTCTCATAAAAAATAAAAATAAATAAAAAGAGAGAGAGAATCAAGAGATTTTTGATGGCAAATAACTCCAAAGAATTGTGTGAAACATTAAGAAAATTATCTATCATGAGCGGTCCTGTGGTAGGAATGGCTCCAGACCTAATTTTTGTATTTTCAGTAGAGACAGGGTTTCACCATGTTGGTCAGACTGGTCTCTAACTCCTGACCTCAGGCGATCTGCCCACCTTGGCCTCCCAAAGTGCTGGGATTACAGGTGTGAGCCACGTGCCTGGCCAGTTTTTTAAAGAACGTAATTATCATAGCAATACAGAGAATAGCCAGAGATGGAGCAGTACAGTGGGAGAAAAAGTGGCAGAGACTTAGCTGGTAGGCTGTTTAATAAGTAGTCTAGACTAATAGGAGCAGCAATAGAGAGGGAAAGAAAGAAGTAAAAAAAATACACAGAAGACAGAAAGCATAGATGAGAAAATTAGTCTTCAGATGGGTTAGGTGATTTTCTTTAAGATCATAAAACTAAGAATCTAAATGGAGGTCTGATTTCCAGTTGTGTTCTATTATATCACAACTATATCTAAAAACCCCAATGATGCTCTAAAAAGAGAACTATTTTGAATCCTGTGACTTGAAGAATGTTGTTTATTGGATTAAAGTGTTTCCTATCTATTCCAAGTGTCCCCATCTATTTCATCTTATAATATTCACATGCACACAGTGACATGGATTTAATGTCAATTTATAAAACTAAGTATATTATGTTTCTAAAGTTACTATATTATTTGAAATAGTAAGAGTATCTGAAAGACTCAATTTGTGATGTCAAATTTACAAAATATCAAAAATTTTAAAATTAAAAAAAAAAAACCACAGCATGGTGGTTCTTAAATTTTGAACTTGTTCTGCAAATAAATTAGGTTATGAATGTTCGAGTTTCATTATAAATCTGGAATCAGCAGGCACTTTAAATGTTTCGTTGAAATTATGCCTCAGCTGGGCATGGTGGCTCACACCTATAATCCCAGCACTTTGGGAGGCCAAGGCTGAAGGATTGCTTGAGTCTAGGAGATCGAGACCAGCCTGAGCAACACAGTGAAACCCCATCTCTACAAAAAGTACAAAAGTTAGCCAGGCATAGTGGCACGTGTCCATAGTCTCAGCTGCTCAGGAGGCGGAGGTGGGAAGATTGCTTGAGCCCAATACTTGAGGTTGCAGTGAGCCATGATTGCACCATTGCAGCCCAGGCGACAGAGCAAGACCCTGTCTAAAACAAGTAAAATAAAACAAAATATGAAGTAAATAAAGCCTCCCTTTGAAATTCTGGATTCTGATAACTAACTTCCACTAGCATTCACCTCAAAAGAAAACTGGGCCAGGCACAGTGGCTCATGCCTATAATCCCAGCACTTTGGGAGGCCAAGGTGGGTGGATTACCTTAGGTAAGGAGTTTGAGACCAGCCTGGCCAACAGGACAAAACTGTCTCTACTAAAAATACAAAAAAATAGCCAAGCGTGGTGGTGCGCACCTGTAGTCCCAACTACTTGGGAGGCCGAGGCAGGAGAGAATCGGTTGAATCTGGGAGGTGGCGGTTGCAGTGAGCTGGGATCATGCCATTGCACTCCACCCTAGGTGACAGAGCAAGACTCCATCTCAAGAAAAAAAAAAAAGAAAAAGAAAGAAAAACTGTTACCTCACTTTAATAATGATACTGTACCTGTTTTAGAAAAAGTCATTTGCCTAATTCTAGAGTGGAGAAGTTCAATTTTGCTTTATTACCATTGTACCAAGACTGGGTTCACAGGGAAAATGGTTTTAAATAAAATAAAAATAAAGCCTGGAAAACACTGGAAGGCCCTGTCTCTCACAACAACAAAAATTAGCCATGCATGGTGGCACATGCCTGTAGTTCCAGCTACTCGGGAGGCTGGGGCTGGAGGTTTGCTGGAGCTCCAGGAAGCCAAGGCAGCAGTGAGTTGTGATTGCACCACTGTGCTCAGCCTGGTGACAGAGTAAGGTCTGTCTCAAGAAAATAAAAAAAAACCTACAAATAAACATATTTCCATTAAAAAGTATATAGTAAACAATATGTTTTTTATCAGTCTTCTGCTTTTTGATTAAATTAGCAACTTCAGTGAATAACCATGTGCCAGGCACTGTGCTAGATGCTAGGAATACAACTGTAAGTCTAGTCAGACTATAGTTATTCAGACATATATTTGCATAATTATTTGAGTAATGTCAGTCTTCCCCACTCAATAACTATAGTATTATTTTTCTTCAGCCATAACAGGTCTGTAAATGTACAAAGATGATGCCTAAAACATCAACTTCATGATAATATATTACTCTGTCAATGACATCAGAATTCTCTCACTCACTAGGTTAGAAATTCTTTCTTTTCAGCACCCACAAATGACTTTTCTTAAAACCTACCTGTTAAAACACTCAACAAATGAAGAATATAAGGAAACTATCTGAATATAATACAGGTCTTATGTAAAAAAAACTCATGTTAATATCATATTCAACAGGGAAAGACTGAAAATGTTTCCTCTAAGATCAGGAACAAGTCAAGGATGCCTGCTTTTACCACTTCTAGTCAACACAGTACCAGAAGTCCTAGCTGAGATTAGGCAAGGAAAAATTAAAAGGCATCCAAACTGGAAGGTAAGAAGTAAATTAATTGTTTGCAGATGACATGTTCCTATACGTAGAAAACCACACAAAAAAAGATTCTACAAAAAAAAACTATTAGAACTAATAAATTCAGTAAAGTTGTAGGCTACAAAATTAACACACAAAAATGAGCTGCATTCTTAAACATTAACAATGAACAATCCAAAAGAGAAATTAAGGAAAGAATCCTATCTATAATCACATCAAAAAGAATACAATATTTAGGAATAAACCTAGCCAAGGAGACAAAAGACTTTTACACTGAAAACTAAAAAGCACTGCTGAAATAAAGACACAAATAAACGGAAAGATATTCCATGTTCATGAACTGGAAGACTCAGTATTTAGATGTCAACACTACCCAAAGCAACCTACAGATTCAATACAATTCCTAACAAAATACCAATAGCCTATTTTTTGCAGAAATAGAAAGACCCATCCTAAAATTCATATGGCATCTCAAGGAATCGCAAACAGCCAAAACAATCTTGAAAAGAACAAAGTGGAGTCTCACACTTCTTGATTTCAAAAGTTACTATAAAGCTACAGTAATTAAAATAGTGTGATATTGGCATAAAAACAAACTTATGCACCAATGGAATAGAAGACAGAGCCCAGAAATAAATCCTCAAACTTACGGTCAAATAATTTTCAACAAAGGTGCCAAGACCATTTAATGGGAAAAGGACAGTTTTCTCAACTAATGGTAATGGAAAAACCACACATATGGTAACGGATATCCACACATAAAGACCTAAATGTAAGAGCCAGAACTATAAAATTCTTTTAAAATAAATAAAATAAAAATGCTGGGCATGGTTGCTCACGCCTGTAATCCCAGCACCCTGGGCTGAGGCGGGAGGACCACTTGAGTCCAAAAGTTTGAGACCAGCCTAGGCAACATAGTGAGATCCCTTCTCCTCAGGGAATTTAAAAAAATTTAGCCAGGCATGTAGGCACACACGTGTAGTCCCAGCTATTCGGGAAGCTGAGATGGAAGGACTGCTTGAGCCCAGAGTTCAAGACTACTGTGAGCCATAATCACACTGGTATACTCCAGCCTGGGTGACCAGGCAAGAACCTACTTGTCTTAAAAAAAGAACGAAAACATAGGGGAAAATCTTCCTGACATTGGATTTGATAATGATTTCTTGGCTATGACACCAAAAGCACAAGCAACAGAAGAAAATCTAGATAACCTAGATTTCATCAAAATTAAAAACTGTGTGTGCAGCAAAGGACACTATCAAAAGGGTGAAAAGGCAGCCTACAGAATGAGAGAAAACATTTGCAAATCATATGTCTGAAAAGGGACTGATATTCAGCATATGTAAATAACTTCCACAACTCAAAAACAAAAACAAAAAACCTAATTAGAAAACAGGGAAATAACGTGAATAGATATTTTTCCAAAGAAAATATACAAAAGACCAGTAAGCACATGAAAAGATGTTCAACATCACCAATCACTTTTTAAAAATGCAAACCAAAACCACAATGAAATACCACTTCATACTCATTAGGATGAATATTCGAAAAGAAAAAAAATAAACACCAAACAGCAAATAACAAGTATTAGTGAGGATGTGGAGGAACTGGAACCCTTGTGCACTGCTGGTATGAATGTAAATTTTTCTGGATATAAAATTCATAAAAGAAATGAGCTGGGCGCGGTGGCTCACGCCTGTAATCCCAGCACTTTGGGAGGCTGAGGCAGGCGGATCACCTGAGGTCAGGAGTTCAAGAGCAGCCTGACCAACATGGTGAAACCCTGTCTCTATTTTTAAATAAATAAAATTGAAAATTAAAATAAAAAAAAAAAGAAATGAAAGCAGAGACTCAGATATTTTTACATCCATGTTCACAGCAGCATTATTCACAACAGTCAAAATATGGATGCAACTTAAGTGCCCATTGATGGATGAATGAATAAACAAAATGTAAAAATACATGCAATGGATATTATTCAGCCTTAAAAAGAAAGCAAATTGTGACACATGCTACAACATGGATGGACCCTCATGACATTATACGAAGTGAAGTAAGCCAGATATAGAAGGACAAATACTGTGTAATTTCACTTATATGTGGTACTTAGAGTAGTCAAAATTAAAGAGACAGGTGGTTGCCAGGGGCTGGGAGTAAGGAAAAATGGAGAGTTTCAGCTTAGGAAAATGTAGTCATGAGACTAAGAAAACTCCAAATGAAAGAATTCTACATGGATGGTGGTGATGGCTGCACAACAATGTAAATATACTTAATGCCGCAGAACTATACGTTTAAAAATGGTTAAGATGGTAAATTTTACGTGTAATTTACCACAATAAGCACACATATATATGCTATGCAATTTTTCCTACTGACTTTAACCTAGTCTAAGATCTCTTCATACTCAGATTACTGTAGCAGCTACCGTCCTCTCTGGTTCATTCCATTCTCTCCTCACTCTAACTCAACCTGTAGATCACTGACAGGTTTACCTTGCTAGTTTACGACATTAATCCCCGGCCTCCAAACTTTCAAAGGCTTTCTATACCTTGCACAACAGGATAAAAATAGAAATCTCCTCAATTCAGTATTCAAACTCTTCTACAGACAAACAGCTTTCCAACTGACTAACGTTTCCTAAGGAAAACATTCTCCTCAGGAAATTCAGTTATCAGCTCATCCTGGTCTCCCTCTATATCCCTCCCCCTAAGCTAATCTTCACTTTATACTCTTGCTTTTCCCTCACAAAGTAATTGCTACAGTCTCTCCATGCATCTAAACTTTCATGGGCCAGCTCACGTCCCAAGTGTCCCTTGTTCTTTGGACTCCCGAGGCCTCACTCATCTCTCTCTATCCTGTACACCAGCAGTATTCTTTGTATTAGTAGAACTAACCAGATAGTTTCTAGGCTCATGTTGGTACACTTGATCTTTCCAATAAGAACTTGAGGGCAAAGTCTATATATTAACGGCAAAAACCGCAGTTACTTTTGCACCATCCTAATATTATGTTTCTTTCTTTTCTTCCACATCATTTGTATAATGCAAAATAAAAACCAGACCTTCAACAGTCACCTATGTAATTTTGGATGTGTGAGCTTCAGTGACTAGAATCTGAAATCAGAATCATTTTGGCATTACTGCACTTCTGAAGGTTTACCTGTGACACACTATAAATAAAAATGCTGTGACTCAACAAGATGATACACGGAAACTAGTAGTATATCCTAGAAATCAACACAGGCGTTTTAAATCCTAAAATCAGAGTCTGATACAAAAACCTTGTTTAAATGCTGGTATTGGGACACAAAACAATATAGTAGTCAGATTTTTGTGGGACAGATATTGACCTATAAGTTTTACTGAATTCATGCAAGAATGAGCCATGTTAAAACTGGGTGAAAATGTGTCATGAGCCTAAGAAAACTCCAAATGAAATATCACTCTGTTTTTATTAAGTTCAGGTTAGGGCAAAAAAAAAAAAAATCTTCATAAGTTACTTGAAGTAGCTGACAGAATGAGAGAGCGCCTCTCATTTTCGCTTTCAACTTTATTACACCAAAACCTACGGATAGGGATGGGTAGTGAATGGTAAAGAATGCCATCGATGAAGAATAAGCAGCTCAGGAGTGTAGTAAAAACGAGCTCTCTAAATGGGGTGTAGAGCCTTACAACTTAGTTTTGGTCTAATTCATCGCCAGCTGTAGGATCCATGGCAAGTCACTCGCCTCTCTGGGGCTGGTTTCCCGGCTCTAAAACAATAGTCAACACCTTTAGATCTCTAAAAGTTTTTCTGACTCCAAAAGTCCATGACAAGTCTATTAACGGCTGCTGTTAAAAACGTACGAGTCTTACAAAGCAACTGCAAGTCCTTCTTCCACATTTCAGGAAGAAAGCAATTCATTTCAGCAATCTAAAGGAAACAAATGCCATTAGGGACAAAAGATTGTTAGATGACCAGGCCAGGTGCGGTGGCTCACGTCTGTAATCCCAGCACTTTAGGAGGCCGGGGCGGGTGGATCACCAGAGGTAAGGAGTTCGAGACCAGCCTGGCTAACATAGTGAAACCACGACTCTACCAAAAATACGAAAATTAGCTGAGCGTGGTGGCGGGGGCCTATAATCCCAGCTAATTGGCTGAATCGCTTCAACCTTGGGGATCGCTTGAACCTAGGGGGCGGAGGTTGCAGTGAGCCGAGATCGTGCCACTGTACTCCAGCCTGGGTGAAAGGGCGAGACTCCATCTACACACACACACACACACACACACACACGATTGTTAGTTAAAAATGCTAAGTAATTCTGTAAAAAAAAAAAAGAGTATTTTCTCATTACAGTAAGATGTCTTCGCACAGGAAACAGTGCTCTGGTAAAGATAATTAAGACTGCTTGCGCAAATTAGGCCTACTCCAGAGTACTTATTATCTGTGCTGGTATGTGAAGACGTGCTACTGTAGTTCAAAAGAGAAACAACACTTCTCGGAGTTTCTCCAAAAACGGTGAGAAAGTTCTCACCCTTGGGGTAAAGCTAGCAAACACTGTGCAAATGACAAGGTACTGAAAAATGCACACATTTTGCCATTGAAGTCCTCCAAACACGGTCTTCTCTTATCAACACTTGGTATTGTCTCCCTCCCAACCTGTCAAAGCTCAATTCCAGGTTTAACCCGCAACAGTCACTTACCCGAACAATCCAACTTGCCCTGGGAGTAGCAGTCCACAGGCCTGCTCTCTTCCCAGTCCCTGCTGGCCACTTTCACGCCCACCCCTGGCGGTCGCAACCCTGCACCCGGGTAAACACGCGCCCTAGTCTCGGGAGCGGTTTCTCAGTGTCCCGGGAACGGCAGGTCCCGCCTCTGGGCGCCCGGAGCCCAAAGCCGGCCAGGCGGCCGGCCGCCGCGACTCCCTCGGGCCGGTCTCCCCGCCCCGAGCCCCATACCGAGCGCCCCTGCCCCCGGGACGGTGGCACGCTCCAGCCCGTCCCTCGGAGCGCACGGAGACCGGCCAGTCCGGCGCCGCCGCGCCTCAGCCCCAGACGGACGACTCGCCCCTCCCCGTCCGGCGCCTCAGCGCCTCCCGCGGCGGCTCGGACCCAGCCCCGGCGCTCCCACGCCCAGGAACTGCCCTTTCCTCGCCAGGACGCCCCGCGCCACACTGGGCACAGCCTCGGCTCCACAACCTCAGAGACACCGAGGGACACTCACCCCGCAGGCTCCTCCCGCCGCTGCTGCTGCCGCTGGGACCGCTGCCGTCGCCCCCGCCGCCGCCGCCACCAGCACCACCGTCCGCGCCAGCGCCAGCACCCCCAGCCATCCTCCTCCCACCGCCGCCGCCGCCCTCTCCTCTCCTGTCAGTGGCTTAGGCTCCAGGACTGGTCCAGCTTCCCCTCGCCGCCATTTTGACTCCTAGAGAGAGCAGGAGGGGCTCGGCTCGGCGCGGCCCTGGGGCGCCTGCGCGGCGCTGCGGAGCCGGCCGGGGCCCCCGCCCTCCCCTGCCGTCGTCGCGCTCAGGGTCACGTGGCTCGACGTCGCCGCGCGCGTCGGGCCGCGTGGAGGGCGGCCCATTCGCTGGAGCCGTGGGAGCCCAGCGCGCGCGCATTATTGTTGCTCGCCGGCAGGGAACTGGGCGTCGGGTTGCTGGGAATTTGCAGCTTGCGGCAGCATTCTGCTTAGTCCAGCGAATTGTGACACATTATTAATATATCAGAATAGAATTATAAGAACTGTGTCACTATTACGTCACCGGATGGCCATTTCCACCAATTCATGTTGTAGTTCGGCCGCCGGCATCCCTCGGGTGGTCGCACGCGATGAATGCATCTTTCTCAAAGAGAACTGCTTTTCCGCGGAAAGTCCTTGCTGTCGGTCCTGGCGTTCGGGTGGCTGCTTCTTGGCAGTGAGCACTTGTCTATCGGAAGCACTTGTCTGCATGGTACTTTTACAGACATCACCTTGCTACTTGTATAGTAAGTTAAAAAAAATCTTTAAGACACTGGAAAGTTTTTCCTTAACAAGATACCCCAGTAAACAAAGGACAAAATTGATGAAAACACATTCGCCACGTGGGAGAGCCAAGTCGCTCTTCCCTAGATGCCCGTTGTTTGGGAGTTTGCAATTTCAGCGATGCAGTAACAAGAACACTATAATTATAGGGCACTGTAGTTTTCAAAACATTGTGAGATACATGGTTTCATTTGAACGCCAAGCCCACTCTTTGTGGTAGTCAGGATAGGTGTTTTTATCGCTGTTTTACAGCCAAGGAGACAGGCTCAGAAATACTGACAAGTAGGTAAGCCAAGATCAGAACCCAGGCATTCTGAATCCGGTGACCAGACACCCTTACAGCTCCTTGTCCTCAGACCTTAGCAACTCTGGAATTTATTTGAAAGTATTCTATTTCCGGCCAGGCATGGTGGCTCACCCCTGTAATCCCAGCACTCTGGGAGGCTGAGGGGCACGGATTACCTAGGTCTTTATCAAACACTCGGTATTGTCTCCCTCCCAACCTGTCAAAGGAGTTCAAGACCAGCCTGGCCAACACCGTGAAACCCCGTCTCTACTAAAAATACAAAAATTTGCCAGGCATGGTGGCACACACCTAGTCCCAGCTCCTCGGGAGGCTGAGGAAGGAGGATCTCTTGAACCTGAGAGGTGAGGTGGAGGTTGCAGTAAGCTGAGATCATGCCACTGTGCTCTAGCCTGGGCAAAAAGAACCCATCACAAAAACAAAAAAAAAAAAGAAAGTATTGTATTTGCATTTTCAATCTCTACTCCTTGTTTGAGAAACAAGTTTTGCTTAACACAGGTTTTTTTTTGTTTGTTTTGAAAACACCTCTAAGCTTCAAAGGATAAGAGCAATTTGGAATTTTGTGATGTGTTTTTAACCATCTCTCTCTCTTTTTTTTTCTTCTTTACTGGAGGTATCTGATTTCAGACTTGGTGAAACCAGACCAGCAGTTTAACCATCTCTTGATCCTTCATTATGTTATGCCTTTCATGTTCAGTTGGAGACTGAATATCATTGTTTTTTCCTTTGGGCTTTCTTCAGATTTGTATTTTTCTCACCCTCATTCCTCATCACCTTACTTCCTTGAAAAGGATAGCTCTTTCCAATTTGTATTTATTTTGTTTCCCCATCTCACCCCTTTCACCCTCTTATCCAATCCTTGAAGGTTTGGAGATTGTACAAGAGGCTGTGGCAGTCCCTTGCCTGAAATTTCCCCTCTAGATGGTGAGGGTCACTGCAGTTGAACACACAGCCTCATGGCGAGAGAAAAGAAGTGCATGGAAAAGTGAGAAAATATAAAGGAAATAGGTCCATTTTATTGGAGCCAATGATTAGCTCTGAGTGCCCACCTCTTGTTTCACGTTTATACTTCCCCAAAGGGGTAAGTGAACCTTACCTAAATTCAAGTCACTTACCATTATTTTCCATCATTTTACCTTTGTCTTCATTTGCTAAATACAGCTGACACTTGAACAACATGGGTTTGAACAGTGCAGGTCAATCAACATAACGTGGTACACGGGATTCTAAACACCCTATTGAGAGGGCCAACTTTTCTTATACTCAGTTTCCACAGGGCGGACAGGGGGACTTGAATCTGATTAGATTAGGGTATATGTGGTGGGTCCTGTAACCAATCCCATGTTTATATTATATGGGGAATGACTGTATTGCATTAACCGAAAGAGCTATGATTAGCAAACTAAAAAGCAGCGAGTAAACACTGCTTCTTGAAAATTTATGCAAATGTTAAATAAGATCAGTCCCCACTATTTACATGTATTACTAACCTTTATTACTTGACTTTGGTTCTATTTCCCAGACACAGTTTAAAAAACTGAATTAAAATGATATCCACAACAATAGAATTCTAAGTAATTTGAGGATAATACTTTCTAAGAGCCTTTGATGTGGAAATCTAAAGCTTTTTGAAAAGCCAAGTAAGGTGTGCTGATTGCACCTTGTTCTTTTGTCCATCTGTACAACTGGAGACTTTTAGTAGACTGTTTGGATCTAGAAACCATGTATAAGTGATCCATGATTTTTTTTCTACCCTTTAATTCATTCACTGTGTTTTCTTATTACACCATTTAGCTGCACTTTTGAGATCCTGAATTAACTCAGTTTACACACTCAGAATTTAGATGTTTATTTCAGTTCAGTCCAACACACATTTAAAGTATCCAGTACCGTGTGCCAAGCACAGTACTACGTGCTAGGGGTAAAAAAAGAAGTGGATCTTTGTACTTGAGGAGCTCAGAATCTAAACAGGAAGACAGAGTGAAAAACATTTTTTTTAAAGGCTAGTGTTAAGATGGTACTAAGTAGTGGTTAACAGCATGGGTTCTAGAATCAGATAGATCTGGATGGCCATATGACACAAATAGGTCAATCAGAACCTTTTCTGGAAATTTTTGCCACACTCTTAGAGGAGCTGTTTCTTCTTACTCTATTTGTCTGGGATTATGACTTGAAAGGACATATAAATTGGCTTCATTTGCCAATGAGGAGAAAGCCATGTGCAGTAGGAAAGAAGGAAGACCGTAAACAGAGAAACAAAAATGAGAGAAAGGGAAGCCATGACATCATTTGAATACCTGGGCCAACTTGGGCCTGAAACAAACCCTTCTCTGGTCTTCTCACTTTTAGAAGCCATTAAATTGCCCTAACACCTCTTTTTATCTTAAGCTAGTTGGGAATGGGTAAAAACAGTGAATTTCTTTGGTTTGCAACCAAGGGTCCTGAATTTATGTTCTGTTGCTTTCTCTACTCCCTCCATCAGTAAGTTGCATCCCATCCACCCAATCATCTATGCTGAAAATCTGAATAATCTCATGGTATAGTTCCATCACTCCAGTCTTTTCCTTCCTTTGTATCCCCTTTTCTACCATATGTACCCATCCACTGAAACCCATTCCCAGACTCATCTTCCTGGGAATACAGGATGGAAGCTGGGTTTTTGAAATCAAGGAGAAAAGACAAATTTATCTCCCCCTATTTCTCTGCATGTAACAATCCTGTTTTCATGCATTTTTCGGAATTTCCTGAGGTCTAAAAGATGAAGAGGATTGAAAACCCCAGAACAGTGATAAGTACCTTGTAGGTGCTTAATTAAATAAGAAGTGCTTGGCTGGGCATGGTGGCTCACACCTGTAATCCCAACACTTTGGTAGCTCAACGTGGGTGAATCACGAGGTCAGGAAATTGAGACCGTCCTGGCCAACAGGGTTAAACCCCATCTCTACTAAAATACAAAAAAACTAGTTGGGCGTGGTGGTGCACGCCTGTAGTCCCAGCTACTTGGGAGGCTGAGGCAAGGGAATCACTTGAACCTGGGAGGCAGCTGTTGCAGTGAGCTGAGATCACACCACTGCACTCCAGCCTGGCGACAGAGTGAGACTCCATCTCAAAAAAAAAAAGAAGTGCTTAATAATTATTTAATTAACAAATAATAAAATTAATAAAGCTTTTAGAAAATAATATTGGAAAATATTCATTGTCTTGGGGAAGAAAAAACAAGCAAGTCACAGAAAACATTAATCATGAGGCTATGTAGTTAGTAAATGATAGTGCTGGGATTTGACTTTTGATCTTTTGGACCCCAAATGCCAATCTCTTCATGTCAGTATAACAGAAATCCATTGAAGAATACCTGGATGTAATTCAGGAAAAGAAGAGGAATGTGAAATTTAAGAATGAAAAGGTGGGCCGGGCGCGGTGGCTCACGCCTATAATCCCAGTACTTTGGGAGGCCGAGGCGGATGGATCACTAGGTCAAGAGATCGAGACCATCCTGGTCAGCATGGTGAAACCCCGTCTCTACTAAAAATACAAAAATTAGCTGGGCATGGTGGCACAGCCTGTAGTCCCAGCTACTTGGGAGGCTGAGGTAGGAGAATTGCTTGAACCCAGGAGGCGGAGGTTGCGGTGAGCTGAGATCGCGCCATTGCACTCCAGCCTGGGTAATAAGAGTGAAACTCCATCTCAAAAAAAAAAAAAAAGTGCCAGATGTGGTAGCTTATGCCTGCAATCCCAGCATTTTGGGAGGCTGAGGCAAAAGGATTGCTTGAGCTCAGAAGTTTGAGACCACCAGTCTGGGCAAAATTGTGAGATCCCGTCTCTATTAAAAAAAAAAAATTAGCTGGGCATAGTAGTACATGACTGTGGTCCCACCTACTTGGGAGGCTGAGGTGGGAAGATTGCTTGGATCCAGTAGTTCAAGGCTGCAGTGAATGTAAACCAAAAATAAGATTCTAAGGCCTTCCCCACCATCTAAATAAACCCCTCCTCTCTGCCAAGGACATTCCACAGTTAACCCAACAGGGCAGTCATTAAATCTTAAAGCTCCAAAATAATCTCCTTAGACTCCATGTCTCACACCTAGGACATGCTGATGCAAGAGGTGGGCTCCCAAGGCCTTGGGCAGTTCTGCCCCTGTGGCTCTGCAGGGTACAGGCCCCATGACTGCTTTCACAGGCTAGCATTGAGTGCCTGTGGCTTTTCCAGGTGCACGTTGCAAACTGATGGTGGATCTATCATTCTGGGTGCCAGAGGCAGGTGGCTCTCTTCTCACAGCTCCGCTAGGCAATGCCCCAGTAGAGACTCTGTGTAGGGGCTCCAACCCTGTATCTCCCCCTCTGCATTGCCATAGTAGAGATTCTCCATGAGGGCTCTGCCCCTGCAGCAAACTTCTGCCAAGACATTCAGGAGTTTTCATACATCCTCTAAAATCTAGTCTTCTATGCACCCACAGGACCAACACCACATGGAAGCTTCCAAGTCTTGGGGCTTGTGCTCTCTGAAACAATGACCCAAGCTGTACCTTGATCCCTTTTAGCCATGGCTGGAGCTGGAGTGGCTGGGATGCAGGGCACCATGTTTTGAGGCTGCACAGTGAAACAGGGCCCTGGGTCCAGCCCATGAAACTGTTTTTCCCTTCTAGGCCTCTAGGCCTGTGATAGGAGGGGCTGCAGTGAAACTCTCTCAAATGCCCTTGGAGACATTTTCCCTATTGTCTTGGTGATTAACATTTGGCTTCTCTTTACTTATGCAAATTTTTGTAGCCAGTGGCTTGAATTTCTTCCCACAAAATGGGTTTTTCTTTTCTACCACATGGCCAGGCTGCAAATTTTCCAAACGTTTATACTCTGCTTCTGGTTTAAGCATAAGTTCCAATTTCAGGCCATCTATTTGTGAATGCATATAACTGTATGTTTTCAGAAAAAGCCAGGTCACGTCTTGAATGCTTTGCTGCTTGGAAATTTCTTCTGCCAGATACCCTAAATCATCTCTTTCAAGTTCAAAGTTCCACTAATCTGTAGGGTGGGGCAAAATGCAGCCAGTCTCTTTGCTAAGGCATAGCAAGAGTGTTCTAGTTCTCAATAAGTTCCTCATCTCCATCTGAGACTACCTCAGCCTGGACTTCGTTGTCTATATTACTATCAGCATTTTGGTCAAAACCATTCAACAAGTCTCTAGGAAGTTCCAAACTTTCCCACATCTTCCTGCTTCTTCTGAGCCCTCCAAACTGTTACAACTTCTGCCTATTACCGAGTTCCAGGGTGACTTCCACATTTTTAGGTATCCTTATAGCAGTACCCCACTCCTGTTACCAACTTTCTGTATTAGTCTGTTTTTACACTGCTATAAAGAACTACCTGAGACCGGACCATTTATAAGGAAAAGAGCTTTAATTGATTCATAGTTCTGCATGGCTGGGGAGGCCTCTGCAAACTTATAGTCATGGTGGAAGGCAAAGGAGAAGCAAGGGGCATGTCTTCTTTTTTTCTTTTTTGAGATGGAATTTTGGTCTTGTTGCCCAGGCTGGGGTGCAATGGTGCGATCTCGACTCACCGCAACCTCCACCTCCTGGGTTCAAGTGATTCTCCTGCCTTAGCCTCCTGAGTAGCTGGGATTACAGGCATGTGCCACTATACCTAGCTAATTTGGTATTTTTATTAGAGACGGGGTTTCTCCATGTTGGTCAGGCTGCTCTTGAACTCCTGACCTCATCGGCCCACCTCAGCCTCCCAAAGTGCTGGGATTACAGGCATGAGCCACTATATCATATCATGTTCTATTACTGTTGTGCTTGCAATTTAAGTGTGTTACTGATATTGCCAGTTGCAGAACTTGAATGTGTTTCTCACCTTTGCAACTCTTCTGCTTTTGTTGCTTACTTATCTTACTTATCTCTATCATTGAGGTCGTGCAATTGTTAAGACAGACACAAATACAAAGAGAGGCACTTTGTTTCTCAAAGGCTTTTGGCTCTTTTTTTTCTCCATTTTTCAGAGACATTTGTTCTGAAGCCTTTGGTTCTTGAATAAAAATTAAATATGTTTTTCTAGAGAGGAGTGAATTCAAGATATTTGGGGCTGAGGTAGTGCAATCTTAATTCATTATATAATTTTCTAGAATCTTAACACCAGTTTATTTAGAGCATGAACATTTATAAAAATCACATTAAAAAAAGGTAAGTGGGCAAGGGTGTTTCTCATTCATTGTGTACATACAGCTCAGAAAACCTGATCTCTAGGCTATAGCTCTAATTAAGTCCTTTTATACAACTGCAGAAGGAAGTTCTTGCATTGTGGGTCACTGAGAATACATTGAATCCTGGCCCACTAAACCCTTTATTTAATATTGTAGAGGTTTGAGTTAACAGTGCTAGTCTTTTGTGACTTGCAGAAATTAAACTGAGGAATGTTGTTTGTATTGGTAATTTGAGCAGCTAAAAGAGCTATCTCCTGGGGTAGGGGTGGGCGGCAGGGAGCTTAATTGTGTACTGGCTGAATTTCGAGTCACCACTGTCAAAAGTGTTTTCAGGCTTTTGTCACAGAGAAAGACCTAAAATGCTTAAATCTTCCTTGAACTGCTCTCTGTTCTAAACTTCTCAATACTAGGATTAAACCAGCCAAGCTTGTCTATTATTGAGCTCTTTCTCAGTTTACTTCAGAATTTTGTTGCTTTTTAAAAATTAAAAATGGGATATTACCCAAAGAAAAAAGGTTTGACTAATATCATGTTTGTCAAGGCTCTTTTGTTAGCAATAGAAATCCAGCACCACCTAGTTTAAGCCCAAAGCAGGATTTATCTATCATAAAGCATATAAAGAGAGGGCCAGAACTCAAGGAGAGGAAAGTGCCATAACTTCAGAATAGGGAGAACCAGGGCTTTGAACACAGGCAGGATCTTGCCTCTGGCTCTTATCTCTGGTTCTTTGAGCAGCTTGGCTACACTATTAACTCACTGGGGATGGGCTTTCTTCCCGGGTAGGAAAAAAACATGGCTCCCAAGTCACAACATTCATCCCAACCAACAGACTGGGTCCGAGCCCTCTCTTTGGTCCAATACTTGAGTCAAGTAGTATAACAACCATGGCCAGGAAACAGAGCAATGCTGCACTAAATCAATTCTTTTTTTTTTTTTTTTTTTTTTTTTTTTTGAGACAGAGTCTTGCTCTGTCACCAGGCTGGAGTACAGTGGTGCAATCTCAGCTCACTGCAACCTCTGCCTCCTGGGTTCAAGCGATTCTTCTGCCTCAGCCTCCCAAGTAGCTGGGACCACAGGTGCGTGCCACCACGCCTGGCTAATTTTTGTATTTTTAGGAGATACAGGGATGTTGGCCAGGATGGTCTTGATCTCTTGACCTCATGATCTGCCGGACTCAAAGTGCTGGGATTACAGGCGTGAGCCACCACGCCCGCCCGTACTAAATCAATTCTTACAGGTCTCAAGTAATCTAGCGGTGCTCAAATTATTATCTGGGGATGCCTAAGGCAAAATTAGAGTTTACCTGGTGTGACTGGGCAAGATGAGCCAAGGGAAGACTGAAAATAAGGAGATAAGGTTAGGGAGGTGGCCAGTCACAGTTCATGCAGGTCCTTCATTGGTTAGGGTAAGAGTTCAGAGCAGAACTGCCCAGTGGAAATATAACATGGGCTGGGCATGGTGGTTCACTCCTGTAGTCCTAACGTTTTGGGAGGCCAAGGCAGATGGTTTGTTTGAGGCCAGGAGTTCAAGACCAGCCTGTGCAACATGGTGAGACATGCCCCAGAGTTAGGAGGTAGGGCCTTTGGGAAGTAATTAGATCATAACACAACCTTCATGAATAGGATTAGTACAATTATAAAAGAGGCTCCAGAGAGCTACCTTGTCCCTTCTGTCATGTGAGGACACAACCAGAACAAGGAAGTAGGCCTTCACTGGATATCAAATCTACCAGCACCTTGATTTTGAATTTCTAGCATTCAGAACTGTAAGAAATACATTTCTGTCATTTATAAGCCACCCAGTCTATTGTATTCTAACAGCCTGAACAGATTGAGACAGTAACAGAAAAGAACAAAGTAACTGACATGCTTCTTCATATTCATAAGCATGAAAGGACAACCAAGGATCATAAGACAATTGAATAAAACTAGCAGGTTCAAAATAAATAAATACAACATACCCTAGAAGAAACATAGTTCATGGAATAGAGGTAACTTTTTAAAAGTTCAGATTAATATTCTGAGAGAAATCTGAAGTGATAGCATCTATAAAATACTAGCAAGTGACTGTAAAAGCAAAAGATAGTATATTTTAAAACTATAATTCTAAAATAAAAAATCAAGGGCTAGAAGAAAAAGTCAAGGAAATCTTGCAAAATGTAGAACAAGGGACAAAAAGTTGATGAGCAAAAGGTTGAAAAACCCACTAATGGTTGTAGACCCACTAAAAAGGGTCAACATTCATCAACAAGAATTTTACGTTGAGAAAAAAGAAAACAGAGAGAAGCAAATAAATAGGAATAGTGCTCCCACAGCTAAAGAACCAGGACTTCAGACAGAAAGTCTTACCCACTGCTAATCCATATGAATGGAAAAATACCCATATCTAACAGTATCCTGGAGGAACTTCACAATTCCAAAGACAAAAAGAAATGCCTAAAAGATTCCCAAAAGGAAAAAGAGGGTACTCAAAGGAATGACAACTATATTGGCATTATATTTTTTATCAGTTCACTAGATGCTGGAAAAGAAAGGAACAATGCCTATAGAAAATCTCTGAATGACAATGATTTTTAGCCTAGAGTTCTATAACCATTCAAATTAGCATTTAAATGGAGAGCAAAAAAATTCATATATTTATTTCTAAGGGCTGAGGAAATTTATCAGCCACAAACCCTTTCTGAAATAACTGCTTAAGAATGTACTACAGCAAAATGAAAATAAATCTAAGAAAGAGGAAGATACCAGGCTGCAGAAACAGAGAAATCCAGAGAAATCCTAGAGTGTTAGTTATACAATAGGCCCCCAAAAGAAATAATGTGAAGACATGGGATCATTGTAGTGGATAAAGGTTTACTACAGTACTAAATTTAAAAATCACAATGTATTTACTTTTCCCTCAAGAGAGACTGGCATAATGCCTCATGCCTGTAATCCCATGCCTGTAATCTTGATGCCAGGAGTTCAAGACCAGCGTGGGCAATATGGTGAGATATGCCCCAGAGTTAAGAGGAAGGGCCTTTGGGAAGTAATTAGATAATAGCAGAGCCCTCATTCTTAGATTCCTTTTCATTTTGTTGTAGTACATCATTAAGGAGTTCTTTCAGGAAGGGTTTGTGGGTGATAAATTTCCTTAGTCCTTGGAAATCAATATATATATATATTTTGCTCTCCGTTTAAATGCTAATTTGAATGGTTATAGAACTCTAGGCTCAAAATCACTGTCCTTCAGAGATTTTTGAAAGGCATCTTTTGGGAGGCTGAGGCAAGAGGATGGCTTGAGCCCAGGAGTTTGAGATCAGCCTTGGTGACGCAGTGAGACCCGTCTCTACAAAAAAATAAGAATTTAGCCTCTGTGACAGATAATTACATCACCTTCTCTACTGGATCCAAACACTCTTATTTGACCCTGCCATGAATATTTTTTACATCATCAGCAGACTACAAAAACGTGTTCTTGGTTTTCATTGTTAAGAATTAACCTATAGAAATTTTATGTAAGATTTAATTTGCATTAGACAACAGTGTGCTATAAACTCTGCCAATGCCAGGGCATGTTAAGAGGTATATAAAGTATAGGTAGAGAGGAAGACAAAGGGAAGGAGTAGGGGTGCCAAGTCCCTCACCTTACCCACAGAAAAGAGATACTTAGTGTGGGGTGGGGTTGGGGCCCAGGGGAGGGTGGCAGAAGAGTTTGGGAGTGGGTAGGACATGTGAGTGGAAAGGGAGGTGAATGAGGGCTGGGAAGTTGCAGAGGACGCTGAGTGAAAAAGGCAAGGCAGAGTAGGGGTGCTGAATGGAGAGTGTGAAGCAGAGCAGGGAGTGCTGAATAGAAGGGGTGGGGCAGAGCAGGGGGTGCTGAGCGGAAAGTGGGGTACTGAGTAGAAAAGGGGGTGCTGAGTGTTAAGGGAAGTACAGAACAAGTGCTGAGCAGAAGTGGTGGGGCAGAGCAGGGGGTGCTGGGCAGAAGGGGTGGGGCAGAGCAGGGGTGCTGAGCGGAAAAAGCAGTGCAGAGCAAGGGATGCTGGGTGGAAAGGGTGGGGCAGAACAGGGGGTGCTGGGCAGAAGGGTTAGGCAGAACCGGGGGTGCTGGGTGGAAAGGGTAGGGCAGAACAGGGGTTGCTGGGCAGAAGGGATGGGGCAGAGCAGGGGTTGTTGGGCAGAAGGGTGGGGAAGAACAGAGGGTGCTGGGCAGAAGGGTGGGGCAGAACAGGGGGTGCTGGGCAGAAAGGGTGGGGCAGAACAGGGGGTGCTGGGTGGAAAGGGTGGGGCAGAACGGGGGGGGGGGTGCTGGGCGGAAAGGGTGGGGCCGAACAGGGGGTGCTGGGCGGAAGGGATGGGGCAGAACAGGGGGTGCTGGGCGGAAGGGGCAGGGCAGAACAGGAGGTGCTGGGCGGAAGGGGTGGGGCAGGGGCAGGGCAGAGCGCCTCCTTGTGGCTAGGGCGCCTGCGCAAACCAGCTGCCTCACCAGCCCTAGAGCTCGCACCACTTGGCTTCATCTCACTTGTGCTGTCCCGCTGGTCACGCCTGGCTTTGTCTCATCTGACGCGCTATGCCTCTCCTGCCCAGGCTCTGTCCTGTCTGCCGCCCCTACCGCCGCGTGGCCCTACTTGCCTCGCAGCCTGCTCCCCGCCTTGCCCACTCGGAGCCTCCACGCCAACGGCCAGTATCTGCCGTGGTAAGTTGAGGCCCACCCATTATGGCGGCGCGGCCGGGGCGGGCGGGAAGGGCGTGGCCCAGGTGGGCCGCCCGACGGGTGGGGAGAAGGGAGGACACGGCATGCGGGACTCGCGTGGGAGGCACTTGTGGCTTGGCAGCAGTCGGAGGAGGTTCCTGGGAAAGGGTCGCGTTGAGGACGCCGTCGTTGTGCGCAGGGGTTTAAAGCCCGGGACCCTGAGGAGCGCGCGGGGGTTGGGTCTCCTACGTTGTTACCGTTTACCCGCACCTGGCTCGGGGGAGAAGCTGTGGTTTCTCAGTGAAATGGTTTACCATCCTCGGTCATCCTCAGCACTGCCAAGACCTAGCATTTTCGATAAATGGTGGAAATCTTGGGCCTAATCGAAGTTCCAGAGTGCGAAGATTGGGACTGGAGAACCGTTAGAAAAACGATTGGAAAAAGAAAAAATCAGGTGATCCATGAATTGAATATCTGCATTTTAGATTTCACCAGGCCCCTGTTTCTAGGACAACGGTATAGATGATCAAAATGCTTTTTAAAGCAGTTTTTATTAGGCAGCAACTCACTGATCCAGGAAGCCATTCTCAACAGCACATGTCATCTTCTCTTCCAGGAAATGGCTGTTGGACTTGTGTTGCTTTTTACGACCTTCTTAACACCAGCTCTATATGTGCTAGGCAATATCAAGCATTTCAGAAAGAACTAGATGGAAGAAGATGTTGAGCAGCTGTTAACGTCCAAAAAACTTTCAGAAAAAGCTGTGTCTTTAACTGAGCAAAATTACCTAGTTGGGTTGATGCAACCATTGTGGTATTCACTTTCCTCATGTTTATGATGAATATTTTGCACTTTTTTAGTACTGTGCATTATATAGCTATATAGTCAAAAATGTTCTGCTTAAATGTTAAATAAAACGAAACACTCATTCTTCGTAATATGTGTGCAGATTATTTTCTAAACATCGTAGAAGCTGATGAAAATTTACCAAGAACCACTGGGTACGGCGGCTCACGCCTGTAATCCCAGTACTTTGGGAGGCTGAGGCGGGCAGATCACCTGAGGACGGGAGTTCAAGACCAGCCTGACCAACATGGAGAAATCCTGTCTCTACTGAAAATACAAAATAAGCCACGCCTGTGATCCCAGCTACTCGGGAGGCTGAGGCAGGAGAATCACTTGAACCTGGTAGGTGGAAGTTGTGGTGAGCCAAAATCATATTGCACTCCAGCCTGGGCAACAAGAGCAAAACTCCGTCTCAAAAAAAGAAAAGAAAATTTACTGAGAACTGCTGTGAAAGGTCAGACTTAGTGACTCAGGGAGTGATATTAATTATTACTGTAAGGGAGTGAATGTATCTGGTGACATCACCCTTAAAAGATTAGGTGTGCAGCTGTGAGGTAATATAAGTTTAGCTAAATGGTTTTTATGTTCTGTTAGAAATGCCATGCCACACTTCACCATTTGCTGTGAGGAGTACAATCTTTTATTTTATCATTGCGTCTTTAAATGACTACACTTCACAATTTGAAGATTGAGTACATCTCTTGTTTTAATAATTTTATTATCTTAGTCGTCTGTGAGGTTGGAAGAATCATACACGTTTTTGAACTTTCTGTCTTAGCTGTCGATTATTCTGTTATCATGGACAACATAGTTCAATTCTGAGCCTTGATTTCCTTATCTTTGTAATGGGGACTTAAAATTGCTATCTTGAAGGGATGTTGTGGAAATAAAACATTGAACAAAGAAAGATAAAGCACTTCCCAACATAGTACCTCAAATGAGTAGTCAGTAAATAGAAGTTATTGTTTGAGGACTTACAAGTTTGCTAATATTCATTCATTCAACAAATACTGCATTCCTGTGACGTGCCAGGTGTCTTGTGAGGTCAGTATACCCAAAATAGACTCCTTCCTTGTTTGGCTTACAGGTCTTAGAGGACTAATGTTTTGTTACTTTAGTAATTTTATATTTCTGTCTCAAAATTTATATTGATGTATTAGTCGATGTTCGTTCTCCATAGAAACAGAAAAAATAGGATGTGTATGTATACACATTTATATATGGGGAGTGAGAGAGAGATTGGTTTATTTTAAGGAATTGGCTCGGGGTTGTGGAAGCTGGCAGGTCAGAATCTGCAGGATAGGCTGGCAGGAGGGAGACGCAGGGAGGAGTTGGAGTTCCAGTCTGAGGACAGTTTTCTGTCAAAATTCCTTTTTTGGTAAGGCCAGTCTTTAAAGCCTCCAGCTGATTCGATGAGGTCCACTTAAACTTTGGAGGACTATCTTCTTTACTCAAGGCCTACTGATTTAAATGTTAATCTCTTACAATCTTCACAGAAACACCTGAAATAGTGTTTGACCAAATACCTGGGACCTGTGGCCTGGCCAAGTTGACACAAAATTAATGATCACAATTGGATAAAATAATTTTTCAGAGTGAGAGAGCGTGAAAAAGGTTGATGATACCTCTGAAACTTAAATGTGTGAGCACAGTGGCTAATTAAAGTTTTAGTAATTTCTTAAGATCTACCTTCCCTGTTCACTGGTTGTAAAGCTGTTCCTAGGCCCTTTATGTGAACTCCCATCGGGATACAGGCTCAATCTTCTGATTTCTTGCATTCAGTGAGACCTGCCTTTGCTGCCAATTTTGAACTCACATTTTCCTTCTCTAAGTCTGGTACCTTTGTATTTCGGCTTCTGATGCCTGCCTTTGTGTGCACCAAATTATAGCAAAAGACAGGTTTATCCTCCTAGCTGGGGAAGAATATTGAACTATAGGAATCTTTTCCATAGAACTTTAGCACTTAGTATTCTGAACTGTTTGACACTTAGTTATTTATTGAATACTCTCATGCAATAATACTGTATGTTGGGAAGTGGTAACTTATTCTGATGAATGAACTCTGTTGCCCTATCGTGTTAATTTTACACGTATAAAGGGTACAGTTTATTCTAGTTTGGGGTAGTTTTGTTCTCCAAAGGCACCGTGAACACCAAATTGGTAAATACTGAACTCCTAGGGGAAATTCAGGGTTAAGTTCCTGTGAGCCTCTGGTCATGACATTTTTGTCAGCCTCTTAGTATATAACTTGTTTTATGTATATTTCTTTTTAAAAACACGTTATTCAATATACAGACGCTCTTGGACTTAACATTGGGGTCACCTCCTGATAAACCCATTGTAAGTTGAAGGTACTGTAAGCTGAAAATACATTTAATCCACCTAACCTGAATATCATAGCTTAGCTTAGCCTAGCCTACCTTAAATGTGCTCGGAACACTTATAAATCAAGTGCTGTTTTAAGTGGAACTTGTTTACATAGTTCATGCACATATGCACAAACAGACATACAATATGATACTTGGATAGGTTCAACAGTTGGGAGAATCACATCTCTAATGTCATACGTGATGTCAGCCTTCAATCAGATAAGCTTCCTTATTCCACTGTTCCCACCACACCTTGACTTGACAGATTCTACTTTTTTCTTTTCCATAGGACCCTGCTGTTTTTTCTTTTACTTATTGAGCCTTATCTTTTTGTAGCACATGGAACTTTTTTTTTTTTTAAGATAGTGTCTCACTGTGTTGCCCAGGCTGGAGTGCAGTGGTGCATTCATAGCTCACTGCAGCTTCAGACTCCTGGGCTCAAGTGACTTTCCTACTTTGGCTTCTCAAAGCTTTGGATTACAGGCATGAGCACTGTGCCCAGCATATTCAGCACTTTTTAACTGTTTGAAATCACCTTTGCCTAGTATCACACTGTGGTTTGACTGCTTCTTATTTTCCTGCTATGAATTTGATTGTTCTTTCGTAGTCTTAGCTATTCTTTTTTTCTGTTGTAAAATTTATTCTTTCTTTATTTTCTCATTCCTGTGAATAACTTCAGTTACCGTATACTTGTTTATCCCCATATCAATCACCCTGTCCCATATCTTTCTCCTGAAATCCAGATAATTATGTGTATCTGCTTAACATTTCCTCTTGGATATTGTATAGACACTTCGGATTTAAAAATCCAAACCTGAAACCTTTCTCTCCTCAAACCTGCTCTTCTTCCTGTTCATTGATTGATTCATTCAATATTTGATCACATTTGGGTACTTACTGTACACCACTGCTCACTGTGCTAGATACTAGATATATACTGAGGAAACAAAAAGACAAAGGCAGTGCCCTAACTTGCTCTAGAGGAGGAGTTAGACAAACATGTAACTTTAAATGCATAATCGTAAATAGAGTGTGGAAAATTGCCATGGGACCTAACTTAAATTGGGGGAGGAGAAACTCATGGAAATTATGTTTCCTAACATGATACTTAAGTTGACCTGAAAGACAAATAGATGAAGAATGGGAGAAGAAAACTAAAATTTTAGGCAGAAAGAACATCATATATGATACCCTGAGGGGGCCAATATCTTTAACATTTTATAGAGTTGAAGAAAGCTATGTTAATTTTAAGGGTTCTGAGTGAGAAGGAAAGTGATGTGAGAAGATAAGGATGGGCAGGTGAGAGCCAAATCCTTAGAGACTGTGTTTTATGGACGTTTAAAGTTTTATTGTAAGTAAAAGTTGAGTACCTCTAATTCGAAAATCTGAAATCCAAAATGCTGACATGATGCTCAAAAGATATGCTCATTGGGGCATTTCAGATTTTGGATTTTTAGCTTCGGAACGCTCAAGTGATAAGTATAATATCAATACTTCAAAATCCAACAAAATTCAAAATCTGAAACACTTCTGGTCCCAAGCTTTTTTCTTTTTTTGAGACAGGATCTTATTCTGTCACTCAGGCTGAAATGTAGTGGTGTCACCGTGGCTTACTGCAGCCTTGGCTGGGCTCGAGTGATCCTCCCATCTCAGTCCCTTGCGAAGCTGGGACCACAGGCATGCACCACCATGCCTAAGAAATTAAAAACATTTTTTTTTTAGAGACAGAGTCTTGCTATGTTGCCCAGACTGGTCTTAATCTTCTGGGCTCCATTAATCCTCCTGCCCTCATCTCCCAAAGTGCTGGGATTCCAAACATGAGCTGCATCCAGCCCTAAGTATTTTGAATAAGAGATATTCAATCTATACAAGAAAAGGGTTTTGAACAGGAAAAGGTTAGGATCTGGTTTTGGTAAGATAACCAAAGTACTTTATGCTTATGAAAGTAAATACAATGAGAAGTAGATCATGTTTGCTCTGAATCTCAAAAGTAAGCTAGTATGGTCATTTCAGCCACTAGAGATAGACATGGATGCCATCTTTGTCTTTACCGTAGCTCTAATTTTGCAGTCTTTTTTTTTTTTTGAGATAGAGTTTTGCTCTTGTCGCCCAGGCTGGAGTGCAGTGGTGCAATCTAGGCTCACTGCAACCCTCATCTTCTGGGTTCAGGCAATTCTTCTGCCTCAGCCTCCCAAGTAGCTGGGATTACAGGCACCTGCCACCACGCCTGGCTAATTTTTGTATTTTTAGTAGAGACAATGTTTTGTTGAGCAGGCTGGTCTTTGAATTCCTGACCTCAGATGATCTGCTTGCCTTGGCCTCCCAAAGTACAGACATGAGCCACTGAGCCCAGCCACTTCTAGTACACTCTTATAGGTTTCAGCCCTTTGAGGTCTCAACCCAAATCAAAGTGGGTTCACCCATTCACCTGGTTCCTATCTCAACACAGATCTCTTTGGACTCTGAACTGCAATCTGTTTCCTTACCCAGAAGAGACTGTTCAAAAGCATTTCTCAGTCACTTCTTCCAGAATTGCCGAATGCAGGGCTTACTTTTTGATATCTATATTTCACCAGCTTCTGGCCTGGTAAGTCTTCAGTGTTTTTCAGTTCTTCAATACCTTCAAGGAGATGTTTGGGTATTTTGTTCTAGTTGTCTAGTTGATCAGCAGAAATACTGGCTTCACTGACCCATTCTGCCATTACCAGAAGTGCAAACCTGCTATATGATCTGATTTTTCATATTTTGAAATATTTTATATATATATATATATATTTTTTTTTTTTTTTTTGCCACACCTGGCCTCATAATCTGTTTTTAAAGCTATGGTTAAAGCAAATGGATAGCTCTCTTTATATAAGATGAATGGAGAATTCGAAATAATCTAAATTCAGGTTAGAAATTTTTTTCCTTTTATTTTAGGTTTGGGAGTACATATGCAGATTTGTTAATATGGGTAAATTGCGTGTCATGAGGTTTTGGTGTACAGATCATTTTGTCACCCAGGTAATAAGCATAGTACTCAATAGAAAGTTTTTTGATTCTTACCCTCCTCCCACCCTTCACACTAAAGTAGGCCCCAGTGTCTCTTGTTCCTTTCTTTGTTTCCAGGTGTACCCAATGTTTCACTCCCCCATGTGGTATTTAGTTTTCTGCTCCTGCATTAATTTGCTAGGACCTGCATTAACTCACTTAGGACCTGTATTAATTCACATAGGACAATGGCCTCCAGCTCCATCTGTGTTGTTGGAAAGGACATGATCTCCTTTGTTTTCATGGCTGCATAGTATTCCATGGTGTATATGTACCACATTTTCTTTATCCAGTCCACCATTGATGGGCATTGTAATGGTTACTGAGTGTCAACTTTATTGAATTGAAGGATGCAAGGTATTAATTCTGGGTGTGTCTGTGAGGGTGTCGCAAAAGGAGATTAACATTTGAGTCAGTGGGCTGGGAAAGGCAGACCCACCCTTAATCTTTGGGTGGGCACCCTCTAATCAGCTGCCAGCACGGCTAGAATGTAAAGCAGGCGGCAAAACGTAAAAAGACTAGATTGGCTTAGCCTCCCAGCCTACATCTTTTTTCTGTACTGGATGCTTCCTGCCCTCTAACATTGGACTCCAAGTTCTTTAGCTTTGAGACTCGGACTGAGTTCCTTGCCCCTCAGCTTGGAGATGGCCTATTGTGGGACATTGTGAATGTATGAGTAATGCTACTTAATAAAATCCTATCTATCTATCTATCTATCTATCTATCTATCTATCTATCTAGTTCTGTCCCTCTAGAAAACCCTGACAAATACAGATTTTGGTACCAGGAGTGGTTCTAGAGGAACAGAATATTAAGGATGGGTTCTTTCATTGGTTTTAGGGTTTCTGGAGTTGGTTTCTAAATATGATTAGACCCAAAAATGCTAAGGACACTACTTCTAATAGTATGGAGAACACTGATAGTCCTTGGCATGAACCGTTTAGAGTGTTACACAAGATAAATGCATTTGACACTCCTGATTCACCACTCATGAGAGGCAAGGAGTTTAGTGACTCCGTACATAATACCTTTGCCTATATGTGGAACCAAGGAACATAATGAAGTGGTTGGTTGCCCGTAAGTTCACTGAACAAAGTGATGAAAGAAAATGATGAACTCAGGGATTCTAACTGTCAGCTTCAGAAGCAGATCCTGAGCCTCAAATCTGCTAAGATTGCCCTGAATGAGAGTCTTATCTCTTATAGAGAAAGAGCTGAAAATGTGGGAAAACAGACACAAACTCTTATCATGTGAGTGGCTGACCTGCAACGAAAGGTGCATACATAGCCTCGCCAGGTGTCTACTGTTAAGTGAGGTCATTGACTGGAAAGGAATGGGACTTTGCAACTTGTAATGGGAACATGTGGGAGGACCTTGATGGAACTGGGGACACTGAGTTTGTAAACTCTGATGAACCTTTTTTTTTTTCCCAGAAGAAACAGCTTCCCCATCCCCAGTAGTGGCAACTTCCCCTCCCTGACCCATGCTACCATCAACCTTTCCACCTTAGTCTGAGGAGCTAAACCTTGTTGTGCTGCCTGAGGCAAGAGTGATGGCCTCCCTGAGACAGTTGCCATGCAAGATAATGTGGATTCTCCTTAGAAGCCATCCCCCAACACCCCTGTTTCCTTCTAGAACTATAACTAGACTAAAGTCCTGGTGGGGCCCTAGAAGTGAGGTTCGGAGTGTGACCCATGAGGAGGTGCACTGCACTCAAAAAGAACTGCTTGAGTTTTCTAATTTATATAAGCAGAAATCTGGATAACAGGCATGGGAATAGATATTAAGGATGTGAGATAATGGTGGAAGGAACATAGAATTGGATCAGGCTGAATTTATTGATTTGGGCCCACTAAGTAGGGATTCTGCATTTAATGTTGCAACTCAAGGAGTTAAAAAAAAAAAGGTTCTAACATTTTATTTGCTTGGTTAGCTGAAATATGGATTAAAAGATGGCCAACTGCAAGTGAGCTGGAAATGCCTGATCTCCCTTGGTCTGATGTAGAGGAAGGGATCTAAAGGCTTAGGGAGATTGGGATGGAGGAGTGGATTAGTCACCTAAGACCTACTCATCCCAGCTAGGATGTTCTAGAAGGTATACCCTTAATCAATGCTTTGCAAAATAGATTTGTGAGGGCAGCACCTGAATCTTTGAAGAGCCCTGTAATTGCTCTTCTCTGTATGTCAGATCTAACAGTGGGAACTGCAGTCACTCAACTACAGAATTTAAATAAAAATGGGAATTATTGGATCCCAAGGTGGCAGAGGCCGAGTAGCAGCACTCAATCATCAAAGGGAAGGTCGGTGTAGTTACTGTAATGGACAGCAGAGGCAAAGTAGCAATTAGAATAGTCTGACTTGTGTGAGAGCTCTGGCGTTGGCTAATTAATCATGGCGTTTCTAGAAGTAAAATTGGTAGGAAGACTACTGCATTCCTACTTAATTTATATAAGCAGAAAACTTCCAGGTTGAATGAACAAAAGACTAATTTGAATTATAAAAAGAGAGAATCATGGCCCTTCAATTAATTTCCAGACTTGAGCCAGTTTACAGACCCAGAACCCCTTGAATGAAGGGGAGACCGGGTACCCTTGAGGAAGGACCCCACTACACTACTGACAATTTCTACTATTAATCTTTCTCCCATCCTTCCCCACAGAGACCCCTGGCCTTTCACCAGGGTAACTGTGCATTGGGGAAAGGGAAATGATCAGACATTTTGGGGACTACTGGACACTGGCTCTGAGCTGACGTTGATTCCAGGGGACCCAAAACGTCATTGTGGTCCTCTAGTTAAAGTAGGGGCTTATGGAAGTCAGGTAATTAATGGAGTTTTAGCTCAGGTCTGACTTACAGTGCGTCCAGTGGGTCCCTGGTCTCATCCTGTGGTCATTTCCCCAGTGCCAGAATGCGTAATTGGCATTGACATACTTAGCAGCTGGCAGAACCCCACATTGGCTCCCTGACTAGTACGGTGAGGGCTATTATGATGGGAAAAGTCAAATAGAAGCCATTAAAGCTGCCTCTACCTAGGAAAATAGTAAATAAAAAATAATATCACATCCCTGGAGGGATTGCTGAGATTAGTGCCACCATCCAAGATTTGAAAGACGCAGAGGTGGTGATTCCCTCCACATCCCCTTTCAACTCTTCCATTTAACCTGTGCAGAAGACAGATGGATCTTGGAGAATGACAGTGGATTACTGTACACTTCACCAAGTGGTTACTCCAATTGCAGCTGCTGTACCAGATGTGGTTTTGTTGCTTGAACAAATTAACACACCTTCTGGTATCTGGTATGCAGCCATTGACTTGACAAATGCCTTTTTCTCCATTCCTGTTATAAGGCCCACCAGAAGCAATTTGCCTTCAGCTGGCAAGGAGAGCAATATACCTTTACAGTTCTACCTTAGGGGTACATCAACTCTGGCTTTTTGCCATAATCTTATTCAGAGAGATCTTGATTGCTTTTTGCTTCTACAAGATATCACACGGGTCCATTACGTTGATGACATTACGCTGATTGTGTCCAGTGAGCAAGAAGTAGCAAACACACTGGACTTACTGGTGAGATGTTTGCATGCCAGAGAATAAATTTGACTAAAATTAAGGGAACTTCTACCTCAGTAAAACTTCTAGGGGTCCAGTGGTGTGGGGCCTGTCGAGATATTCCTTCTAAGGTGAAGGGTAAGTTGCTGTATTTGCCCTCTTCTACAACCAAGAAAGAGGCACAGGCTGTGCATGGTGGCACATGCCTGTGACCCCAGCACTTTGGGAGGCCAAGGTGAGTAGATCACTTGAGGTCAGGAGTTCGAGACCAGCCTGGCCAACGTGGTGAAACTCCATCTCTTCTAAAAATACAAAAATTAGCCAGGCATGGTGGTGTATGCCTGTAATCCCACCTACTGGGGAGGCTGAGGCAGGAGAATCACTTAAACCTAAGAAGTGGAGGTTGCAGTGAGCTGAAACCATGCCACTGCACTCCAGCCTAGGTGACAGATGAGAATTTGTCTCAGAAAAAAGAAAAGGAAAGAAAAGAGAAAAGAAGGAAGGAAGGAGGGAACCCACCAGCATAACATCTAGTGGGAAGGAAGGAGCACAGTGCCTAGGAGAATCACTTGAACCCGGGAAGTGGAGGTTGCAGTGAGCTGAAATCATGCCACTGCACTCCAGCCTGGGTGACAGAGCAAGACTCTGTCTCAAAAAAGAAAGAGGGGAGGGGAGAGGAGGGGAGGGAAGGGAAATGCCTAGTGGGAAGGATGGAGCACAATGCCTAGTGGGAAGGGAGGAGAACAATCCCTAGTGGGCCTATTTGGATTTTGGAGGCAACACATTCCTCATTTGGGTGTGTTGCACTACAGCCTGCGCAACACAGTGAGATCCTATCTCAAAAGAAAAAGAAAAGAAAAGAATGCTACGGATTTTTGTAACCTAAAACTTTGTTGAAGTTGTTTCTCAAATCTAGGAGCCTTTGGGCAGAGACTATGAGGTTTTCTAGATATAGAATCATATCTATAAAGATAGTTTACTTTCTTTCTTCTTTTTTGGATGCCTTTTATTTCTTTCTCTTGCCTGATTGCTCTGGCTAGGACTACCAGAAA
Organism: Cacajao melanocephalus; assembly: GCA_963573385.1. NCBI lineage: Eukaryota > Metazoa > Chordata > Mammalia > Primates > Pitheciidae > Cacajao > Cacajao melanocephalus. The sequence continues at coordinate 2,131 of CAUYLG010006295.1, read as the reverse complement.
TGTGTTAAATAGGAGTGGTAGGAGTGAGCATCCTTGTCTTATTCTAGTTCTAGAGGGGAATGCTGCAAGCTTTTACACATTCAGTATGATGTTGGCTGTAGGTTAGTCATAATTGACTGTAATTATTTTGAGATATGTTCTTTCAATGCCTAGTTTGTTGAGGATTTTTAACATGAAGGGATGTTGAATTGTATCAGAAGCCTTTTTTGAGTATATTAAGATGATCTTGTGGTTTTTTTAGATTTGTTTATGTGATAAAAACATTTATTGACTTGTGTACGTTGAACCAACCTTGCATCTCAGGAATAAAACCTATGTAATCATGGTGGATTAGCTTTTCGGATATGCTGCTAGATTTGGTTTGGTAGTATTTGGTTGAGGATTTTTGCATCTGTTTTCATTAGGTGTATTGGCCTGGAATTGTCTTTTTTCATCATGTCTTGCCAAGTTTTGGTATCAGAATGATACTGGCCTCAGAATGAGTTACAGAAGTGTCCTTTCTTGTCATTTTTTAAAAAATAGTTTCGATAGGATTAGTACCAGTTCTCCTTAATATGTCTGGTAGAATTCAGCTGTGAATCCATCTGATTCAGGGATTCTTACGGTTGTTGATATATTTTGTATTACTGATTCAGTTTTTTTTTTTTTGGAGGGGGTGTACAGAATCTTATTCTGTCACCCAGGCTGGACTGCAGTGGCGCAGTCTCAGCTCACTGCAACCTTCGGCTCACTGCAACCTCCACCTCCTGGGTTCCAGCGATTTTCCTGCCTCAGCCTCCCTAGCAGCTAGGATTACAGGTGTGTGCCACCACACTTGGCTAATTTTTGTATTTTTAGTAAAGATGAGGTTTTGCCATGTTGTCCAGGCTAGTCTCAAACTCCTGACTTCAGGTGATCTACCCACCTCAGCCTCCCAAAGTGCTGGGATTACTGGTGTGAGCCACTGAGTCTGTCCCTGATTCAGTTTTGAAACTTATTTTTGGTTTGTTCAGGGTTTCAATTTATTCCTGGCTCTATATTGGGAGGTTGTGTTTCCAGGAATTTATCAACTTTTTTTTATAGGTTTTCTAGTTTGTGTTCATAGAGGTGTTTGTAATATTTTCTAAGGGATTTTGTTTTTCTTTGTGGTTTGTAGTAGTGTCCCCTTTATTTTTTCTGCTTGTGTTTATTTAGGTCTTCTGTTTTTTTCTTTATTTTTCTAGTTAGTGGTCTATCAATCATATTCTTTCAAAGAACAAACTTTTGGTTTGTATGGCTTTCTGTGTGTCAGTTTTGTTAAGCTTAGCTCTGATTTGGTTATTTTCTTTTGCTTTTGTTTTCCTAGTTCCTCTAAGTATGATGTTGGGTTGTTAATATGAGCTCTGACTTTTTGATGTGGGTGTTTAGTGCTGTAAACTTTCTTCTTAACAATGCTTTAGCTATGTCACAAATATTATGGTACATTGTATCTTTGTTTTTATCAGTTTAAGGAATTTCATGATTTCTATCTTAATTTCATTGTTTACCAAAAAGTCATTCAGGAGGAGATTAATTTTCATATAATGATATGATTTCTGAGAGCTCTTGGTATTGATTTCTTTTTTAGTGCTGTGGCCTGAGAGTGTGGTTAAGATTTTGGTTTTAAAAAAATGTGTTGAGAGATCCAAGATGGCCGATTAGCAGCAGCTCAGGATTGTAGCTCCCAGTGAAAGCACAGAGAGCGAGTGGATGCCGCACTTTCAGACGAATTTTTCTTGCCCAAAGACCGAGAGATTCCCGGCGGAGGAGCCACACGGGTCGCCAGCGTGACTCTTTTGGCTGGCGCAGCTGTTTTGTCGGCGCCCTGGTGCGGTGCTTCTCAGTGCAGAGTATATGGGACTGGGTGCCCTTTGAGTCGGGCTCGGTTAGTCCCATCCCCACAAGGAGAACAACAGTTGGAAGCGCTGAGGACTGAGAGTTTCACAGTAAGCACAGCTGAACCTGGGAAGGCCTAGCTCTGTGGGGAACGGGTGTCCGCCGAAGGAAAACTAAGAAACAGAAAAAACTTCATCACCAATAAGCCGGACGTCCACTCAGACCCAATCTGAAAGTCGGCAATTACAAAGACGACAGGTGGATAAATCCACAAAAATGGGAAGAAACCAGTGCAAAA